>JAJPUD010004581.1:0-100066 GCA_023553655.1 Myrmecobius fasciatus | reverse complement strand
GTATATCATCATGTCATCTGCAAAGAGTGATAATTTGGTTTCCTCATTACCTACTCTAATTCCTTTAATCTCTTTTTCTTCTCTTACTACCAAAGCTAACAGTTCTAAGACAATATTAAATAATAATGGTGACAGTGGGCAGCCTTGTTTCACTCCTGATCTTATTGGGAATGGTTCTAGTTTGACTCCATTACATATGATGCTTGCTGAAGGTTTTAAGTAGATACTACTAATCATTTTAAGGAAAAGCCCATTTATTCCTATACTCTCCAGTGTTTTTAATAGTAATGGGTGTTGGATTTTATCAAAGGCTTTTTCTGCATCTATGGAGATAATCATATGGTTTTTATTAATTTGGTTATTAATATAATTGATTATGCTAATTGTTTTCCTAATATTGAACCAGCCCTGCATTCCTGGTATAAATCCTATTTGGTCATGATGTATTATCCTGGGGATGACTTTCTGTAATCTTGTTGCTAAAATCTTATTTAAAATTTTTGCATCAATATTCATTAGGGAAATGGGTCTATAGTTTTCTTTCTCAGTTTTCTCCCTACCTGGTTTAGCTATCAGCACCATATCTGTGTCATAGAAGGAATTTGGTAGTACACCTTCTTTCCCTATTTTTTCAAATAGTTTATATAGTATTGGGATTAATTGTTCTTTGAATGTTTGGTAAAATTCACATGTAAATCCATCTGGCCCTGGAGATTTTTTCTTAGGGAGTTGATTAATAGCTTGTTCTATTTCTTTTCCCGAAATAGGGCTATTTAAATAATTTATTTCCTCTTCTGTTAATCTGGGCAATCTATATTTTTGTAGATATTCCTCCATTTCATTTACATTATCAAATTTATTGGCATAAAGTTGGGCAAAGAAACTCCTAATTATTACTCTAATTTCCTCTTCATTGGAGGAAAATCAAATTAACTAAAGGCTTATCTATTTTGTTGGTTTTTTCATAAAACCAACTCTTACTTTTATTGATTAATTCAATAGTTTTCTTATTTTCAATTTTATTGATTTCCCCTTTAATTTTCAGAATTTCCAATTTGGTATTTAATTGAGGGTTTTTAATTTGGTCTTTTTCTAGCTTTTTTAATTGTAAGCCCAGTTCATTAATCTTCTCTTTCTCTGTTTTACGCAAGTAAGCATCTAGAGATATAAAATTACCCCTTATAACTGCTTTAGCCGTGTCCCACAAATTTTGGTATGTTGTCTCATTGTTGTCATTCTCCTGGATGAAATTTTCAATTGTGTCTATAATGTGCTCTTTCACCCATTCATTCTTCAGGATTAGATTATTTAATTTCCAAATAACTTGTGGTCTATTTTCTCCTGGCCTTATAGTACATGTGAGTTTTATAGCATCATGATCTGAGAAGGATGCATTTACTATTTCTGCTTTTCTGCATTTGGTTTTGAGGTTTTTATGCCCTAACACATGATCAATTTTTGTATAAGTTCCATGAACCCCTGAGAAAAAAGTATACTCCCTTCTATCACCATTCAATTTCCTCCAGAGATCTATCATACCTAACTTTTCTAGCCTTTTGTTAACCTCCCTAACTTCTTTCTTATTTATTTTGGAATTTGATTTATCTAATTCTGAGAGAGCAAGGTTGAGATCTCCCACTAGTATAGTATTACTGTCTATTTCTCCTTGCATCTCTCTTAACTTCTCCTCTAGGAATTTGGATGCTATGCCACTTGGTGCATATATGTTAAGTATTGATACTGCTTCATTGTCTATGGAACCCTTTAGTAAAATGTACTTTCCTTCCTTATCTCTTTTAATTAGATCTATTTTTGTTTTTACTTGATCCAAGATAAGGATTGCTACCCCTACCTTTCTTTGTTCACCTGAAGCATAGAAGATTCTGCTCCAGCCCTTTACCTTCACTCTGTATGTATCTCTACGTTTTAGATGTGTTTCTTGTAAACAACATATTGTAGGATTCTGGCTTTTAATCCAGTCTGCTACCCGCTTCCGTTTTATGGGAGAGTTCATCCCATTCACATTCACAGTTAAAATGACTATATCTGTATTCCCTGCCATCTTATTTACCCAGAGTTATGATTTTCTCTTCCCTTTCCCCTCTCTCCCTTCCTCCCTCCCCAGTACTTTGCTCTTGATGACCACCTCCCACCAATAATCCTCCTCCCTTTAGAGTCCCTCCCTCCCCTTTATACCTTTCCCCTAATCCTTCTATTGGTTTATCCCTTTCCTTTTCTACCCTCCCTCCTACCTTCCCACAAGGAGGGTCAGTGCTTTCTTTGAAGCCAAATGTGTCTGATATACTCTCTTAGAGTCCAATCTAATGAGAGTAAGGTTTACACAATACTCATCACCCTCCCTTCTTTCCCTCAATTATATTAGATCTTCAATGTCTCTTTATGAGATTTTGCCTTATTTTACCTCCTTTATTTTTACTTTATTTTGCCTCCTTTCCCCCCTCCCCCCTTTTTCTTTTTCAGTATGGTATCCCTTCCACCTCTAATTTCTTTTCCATTATTATCAAAGAAAAATCAAATTATACTACCATTCTTTAAAGGATGCCTATAGTAGAAATATAGTTCTCAAGAGTTTTCCTTTTTACCTTTTTATGCTTCTCTTGAGTTCTCTATTTGGAGGTCAAATTTTTTGTTCAGACCAGGTCTTTTCATTAGAAATAGGTGAAATTCTCCTGTATCATTGAATGACCATCTTCTTCCCTGGAAGATGATGCTCATTCTAGCTGGATAACTTATTCTTGGCTGTAATCCAAGTTCTTTTGCCTTTTGGAATATCTGGTTCCAGGCCCTTCGATCCTTTAAAGTGGAAGCTGACAGATCCTGTGTAATTCTAATGACAGTTCCTCGGTATTTGAACTGTTTCTTTCTAGCTGCTTGCAATATCTTTTCCTTGGTGCCATAGTCCTGAAATTTGGCCACGATATTCCTTGGGGTTTTCATTTTGGGGTCTCTTTCTGGAGGTGATTGGTGAATTCTTTCGATGCCAATTTTGCCTTCTGATTCTAAAACATCAGGGCAATTCTCTTTCATGATTTCCTGGAAGATAGCATCCAGGTTCTTTTTTTTCATCGTGGCTTTCAGGGAGTCTGATAATCCTTAAATTGTCTCTCCTGGATCTGTTTTCCAAGTCAGTTGTTTTTCCTAGGAGATATTTCATATTTTCTTCTATTTTTTCATTTTTTTTTTGTTTTTGTTTAACTGATTCTTGAAGTCTTATTGAGTCATTTACTTCTATTTGTTCAATTTTAATTTTTAAAGTATTATTTCCTTCAGTTATCTTTTTTAGCTCCTTTTGTAGCTGGCCAATTGAATTTCTTGATTCAAGGCATTCTTTTTCCATTTTACCAGTTTTATTTTTCAGTGAATTGTTGTCTTTTTCCAATTCACCAATTTTGTTTTTCAGTGAACTGTATTCTTTTTCCAATTCACCAGTCCTATTTTCCAGTTTTTGATATTCCTGTTGCCCTGATCTCAATTTATTTCCCCATTCTTCTTCTAGCTCTCTTTTGAGATTCTTAATGCAATCATCCAGGTAAGCCTTCTGAAAGGGAGACCAACTTAAGTCTGCCTTTGTGGCTTCATCTGGGATTGTTTTTATAATGTCAGGATCTGGGGACTGTTCTATTTTTTCTCCATAAAAGCTTTCTATGGTGAGAGCTCTCTTCTGCTTCTTGCTCATGATTTAAAGTTGGGATATTGGTCAAAAGCAGAGAAAACTGCAACAATTTGTATTTGCCCTGGGGCAGTTTGCCGAGTTGACTTCTGGTCTGAGGCTGGTCAGGCTAGATTTGCACTAGGACCATGTTTTCAGCTGCTCTCGATCCACCCTTTACCAAAGGCAGATCTGCCAAAGCACCTGCCCGCAAGCAGAGCAAAGTGGCCCAGGCGTCTCCCAGGGGCTTCCTGGGTGCCTAAAATCCACCCCTCTAACACAGCCCTGACTTCCTCCCTGGCTGGAGTCTGATTGCGACCAGCGGCCGATTTCCCCTGAGGCTAACCTTCTCTGGAGTTCTTTCAAGGTAGATTTTTGATAGAAATGCGTTGTAGTCCAAATGTTTGGCGGAGCCCTCACTCAAAAACCAGTTCGAAGGCTCACTGTCTGGGTCTGAGGGAAGGTCCCAGGAGTTCACAGAGAAAGCTGTCTGCTGTTCGCCATCTTGGCTCCGCCCCCTTCTTTCCTTTTTCTAATTAAATTAACAAAACATTTATCAATTTTGTTGGAATTTTTTTCATAAAACCAACTCTTAGTCTTATTTATTTAATCAATAATTTTCTTACTTTAAATTTTATTAATCTCCCATTTTATTTTCATAATTACCAATTTGGTATTTAATTGGGGGTTTTCATTTGTTCTTTTTTTAGTTTTTTTAGTTGCAAGCACAATTCATTGATTTTTTTCTCTATTTTATGCAAGTAAGCATCTAGACATATAAAATTTCCTCTAATAACCACTTTGGCTGCATCCCACAGATTTTGGTATGTTGTCTCATTGTTGTTCTCTTGGATGAAATTAATGATTGTGTCTATGATTTATTGTTTCGCCCATTCATTCTTTAGGATTGGATTATTTAGTTTCCATTTTGCCCTGACCTTTTATTGCATCATGATCTGAGAAAAATGCATTTACTACTTCTGCCTATCCGCCTTTGATTTTGAGGGGTTTATGCTCTAATACATGGTCAGTTTTTGTATATGCTCTATGCACTGCTGAGAAAAAAGTAAATTTCTGTCTCCATTCAGTGTTCTCCAAAGGTCTATCATCCCTAACTTTTCAAGGATTCTATTTACCCCCTGAACTTTTTTATTTATTTTGTGCTTCACTTTATCTAGTTAGGAGAGAGCAAGGTTAAGATCCCCAACTTGTATAGTTTTGCTATCTAATTCTTCTTACAGCTCTCAACTTCTCCTCTAGGAATTTGGACATTATACCACTTGTGTATGTATTTAATATTGAAATTAATTTATTATCTATGGTACCTTTAAGTAGCATGTAGTTTCCTTCCTTATCTTTTTTAATTAGATCTATTTTTGCTTTTGCTTCATCTGAGATCAGGATTGCTACCCCCTCTTTTGTTTTTTTTTTATCTCAGCTGAAACATAATAGATTTTGCTACAATCTTTTACCTTTACTCTACATGTATTGCTCTGCTTTAAATTAGTTTCTTGTAAAAAAATAAATTGTAAGATTTTGGCTTTTAATCCAGTCTACTATCTATTTCCATTTTATGGGAGAATTTATCCCATTCGTATTCATAGATAAAATTAGTAACTCTATTTTCTGCCACTTTGTTTATCCCCCTTTTATTTTTCTTTTCCCTTTCTCTCTTTCCCTCCTCTCCAGTATTTTGTCTCTGATAATCCTTCCCTCAAACAGCCTTCCCCTTTTGCAGGCCCACTCTCTTTTTTATTCCTTTCCCCTTCTACTTTTGTTCTTTCTTCTATTACCCTCCCCACTTCTTTTCTCCCCTTTCCCTCCTACTTCCCTACTAAGTAAAATAAGCTTCTCTGTGAAGCTAAATGTATCTGATATTCTCTCTCTGAGCTAAATCTGATGAAAGTTAAGACTTGCACAATGCTCATCCTCCTCCTTTCTTTCCCACAGTTGCAATAGGTCTTTTTACCTCATCATGAGATGTAATTTTTCACATTTTAACTCCATTTTTCTTCTTCCAGTAGAATTCCCTTTCCTCCACTAGTTTCTTTTTTAAATCATCAAACCAAAATCAAATTATACCTGTACCCTCTAATATATCCATCAAAGAAATACAGATCTCAAATGTTAAACATATCATCTTCCCACTTAAGAATATAAGCTTTTTTAAAAGAAAGCTATTTTTTTCTTTCTTTTTTACACCTTTTTATGCTACTTGAGTTCTGTATTTCAATATCAAATTTTCTATTCAGCTCTGGTTTTTTCATCAGAAAGAGATGAAATTCTCCTGTTTCATTGAATGATCATCTTTTCCCCTGAAAAATGATGCTCAATTTTGTTGGATAATTGATTCTTGGATGCAATCTGAATTCCTTTGCCTTTTGGAATATTAGATTCAATGCACTTTGATCTTTTAAAATGAAAGTTGCTAGGTTCTGGGTAAACCTTATACCTCCTGAATATATGAATTTTTTCCTTCTGGCTACCTGTGAAATTTTCTCCTTGAATTAATAATTCTGAAATTTAGCTACAATGTTCCTTGGAGTTTTCATTTTGGGGTCTCTTTCAGGAGGTGATCAGTGAATTCTTTCAATGGCCATTTTGCCCTCTGATTCTAGGATATCCAAGCAATTTTCTTTGATGATTACTTAAAGATGATGTCTAGACTCTTTTTTTTATCATAATGTTTTTCAGGAAGTCCAATAATTCTTATACTGTCTCACCTAAATCTATTTTTCAAGTCAATTGTTTGTCCAATGAGGTATTTTACATATTCTTCTTTGTGTGTGTGTGTGTGTGTGTGTGTGTGTGTTTTGCTTGACTGATTCTTGAAGTCTCATTGAATCATTCATTTCCATTTGTTCAGTTGTGATTTTTAATGAATTATTTCCTTCAGTTAGCTTTTTTATCTCCTTTTGCATTTGGCCAATTGATGTGTTTTGTTCATTGCATTTTTTCCATTTCACAAATTTTGTTTTTCAACAAATTGGTTTCTTTCTCATATCTATTTTTTAAGGATTATATGCTTTTTCCATTTCATCAAATCTATTTGTAAGGAATTATTTGCCTTTTCCATTTCATCAAATCTTTTTTAAGGAGTTCTCTTCAGATAATTTCTATTTTTACTTTTTCATATCCTCTTACAAAGATCTCATTTCCTTTCTGCATTTTTCTTCTAACTCCCTTTAAGATCCTTTTTGAATTCTTCCAAGAGAGTCTGGTGAAATGAGGACCAATTCATACTAATTACCCTCTGGGGCTTCATCTGGAGTTGATTTGCCTTTAGGATCTTCATGGTTTGAGGTCTGTTCTTTTTCTTCTTAAAAGTTGTCAATGGTCAGAATTCTTTTTGCTTTTTTGTTCTTTTTTTTTTAAAAGGTTGAGGTTTGGTCTTAAGGCAAAAGGGTATAGCAGCTTTAATTTGCTCTGGGGCTTGTGTTGCTGACTAACTTCTGGTGCTGGGTAGGTGTGGTCAGATCCTGTGTTCTAGGGTTCAGGGGCTCACAATTTGCCTTTTGTATTTACTTTGGATGTCTTACATCTAATTTGCTTATCCACTAGCTTGTAACCAGGGTAGAGAAGCCTAAGAGCCTCACAGTAGATTCCCTGATGAGCATACTCCACAAGGACCTGTCTTCCTGCCCCAACCATTTGCCCCAGGTTCCCTGTACTGCTGTCTGAGCTCAGCAGCCTCCAGCCTCTCCCCATGCTCGATCAAAACAGACCTTTTCTGAAGTTCTTCCAAAGTATCTTCTTCTGGAAATTTGTTGTACTCCAAATATTTATGGGCTCTATCACTCTAAAACTACTGTTGATTTGAAGGAAGCTTGGAGGAGGTCAGATAGATATGTGTCTATTCTCTGCCATCTTGGCTCTGCCTCCTCTTCCTCCCTTCCTCCCTCCCTTCCTTCCTTCCTTCCTTCCTTCTTTTCTTTCTTTCTTTCTTTCTTTCTTTCTTTCTTTCTTTCTTTCTTTCTTTCTTTCTTTCTTTCT
Source organism: Myrmecobius fasciatus (assembly GCA_023553655.1). Taxonomy (NCBI): domain Eukaryota; kingdom Metazoa; phylum Chordata; class Mammalia; order Dasyuromorphia; family Myrmecobiidae; genus Myrmecobius; species Myrmecobius fasciatus. The sequence continues at coordinate 92,403 of JAJPUD010004581.1, read as the reverse complement.
TTCTTTATTTCTTTCTTTCTTTCTTTCTTTCTGTTTTGACCCTACTTAGCTTAGCTATCAGCATATATCTGTGTCATAAAAGGAATTTGGTAGTACTCATTTCCCTGTTTTTCCAAATAGTTTGCATAGTACTAGAATTAATTGTTCTTTAAGTGCTCGGTAGAATTCACTTGTATATCCATCTGGCCCTAGAGATTTTTTTCTTAGGGAGTTGAGTAATAGCTTGTTCAATTTCTTTTTTTTTAAATGCAACTATTTAAGTAATTTATTTCCTCCTCTGTTAATCTGAGCAAACTATATTTTTGGCAAATATTCATCCATTTCACTTGGATTTATTGGCATGCAGCTGGGCAAAATAGCTTCTAATTATTGTTCTAATTTCTTTTTCATTGGTGGAAAGTTTACCCTTTTTGTTTTTAATACTATCAATTTGATGTTCTACTTTCCTTTTTCTAATCAACTTAACTAAAGGTTTATCTGTTTTGTCATTTTTTTCATACAACCAACCCTTAATTTTGTTTATTACTTCAACAAATTAGTTTTCTCATTTTTAATTTTATTCATACCTTCTTTTGTTTTCAGAAATTTCAATTTTTTATTTAATTGGTTTGTTTCAATTTGTCCTTTTACTAGCTTTTTAAACTGTATACCAATTCATTGATTTTCTCTTTATTTTATTCAAGTTAGCATCTAGAGATATAAAATTTTCCCTATTAACTGCATTGGCTGCATCCCATAAATTTTGGTATGTTGTCTCATTGTTGTCATTCTCTTGGATAAAATTATCAATTGTGTCTATGATTTGTTGTTTCATGCACTTTTTATTCTTCAGAATTAGAATATTTGTTTCCCATTAATTTTTGGTTGCATATAGGTTCAATCCTGACATTACTTCATTACCTATGGTACCCTTTAGCAAAATGTAATTTTCTTCATTATCTCTTTTAATTAGATCTACTTTTGCTTTTGCTTGATCTGAGATCAGGATAGATATCCCTACATTTTTTTTGTTCCAGCTTAAGCTTAATAGATTCTACTCCAGCCTTTTACCTTTACTCTGTATGTATCACTCTGCTTTAAGTGTGTTTCTTGTAATCAACATTTTGTAGGATTCTGGCTTTTAATCCAGTTTGTTAAATGCTTCCATTTTATGGGAGTGTTGATCTCATACACATTCACAACTAAAGTTAATAACTTTGTATTTCCCATCTTATTTTCTCCAAGTTATACTTTTCACTTTCCTTTCCCCTTTTGCTTCTGACCACTACCTCCCTCAATCTGCCCTCCTCTTTTACAGCCTTTCTACCCTTTCTTATCCCTTTCCCTTCTACTTATGTTATCCCTTCTATTACCTCCCCTTTTTCCTCTTACTTATATATAGGATAAACAAGTTTCTATATCAAATTAAATATGTCTGAGCCAAATCCAATGAGAATTAGATTCACACAATCCTCTTCCTTCTTTCCTTCAATTGTAATGAAATTGTGCAATTTCATGTGATGTAATTTTCTTTATTTAACCTCCCCTTCTCTTCTTCCAGTTCAATTCTTTTTCTACCCTCAGTTTCTTTTTTTTATCTCATCACAGTAAAGTCAAATTTTACCTACACCTAGCAAAGATACAGTTCTCAAGAGTTAAATATATGCTTCCACATAGGGATGTATAAAGTTTAAACATTTAAAAACATAGTTTTTTTTTCCTTCCCTTTTTCTTTTTTATGCTTCTCTTGAGGTCTTTAATTGAAGATCATATTTTCTGTTCAACTCTGGTGTTTTCATGAAAAATAAATGAAAATCCTCTATTTCTTTGAATATTCATCTTTTTCTCTGAAAGATTATCCTTAATTTTGCTGGATAGTTGATTATTGGCTGCAATCCAAGCTCATCTGCCTTACAGAATATCATATTCTAGGCCCTTCAATCCTTTAAAGTGGAAATTGCTAGGTTCTGGGTAAACCTGATTGAGGTTCTTTCATATTTAAATGGTTTCTTTCTGTCTGGTTACAATATTTTCTCCTTGATCTGATAATTCTGGAATTTAGCTACAATATTCTTTAGATTTTTCATTTTGGTGTCTCTTTGGTATTTTTTTCCAATGGCTATTTTACCCTGTGGTTGTAAGCCATCGGGACAGTTTTCCTTGATGATTTTTTGAATGATATTTCATCATGGCTTTTTTTTTTTCATCATAGTTTTAAGGTAGTCCAATAATTCTTAGATTGCCTCTTGGATCTGTGTTCCAAGTTAGTTGTTTTTCCAATGAAAAGTTTACATTTTTTTTCTATTTTTTTTTCATTTTTTGTTCTGAATTGACTGATTCTTGATATCTTATTGAATCATTCACTTTCATTTGTTCAATTCCAATTTTTAGTGAATAATTTTTTTCAGTTGACTTTTTTAATCTTTTTTTTTTGTATTTGGCCTATTGAACTTTTAAATGAGTTATTTTGTTTAATTTTTCTATTTCACCAAATCTATTTTATAGGGAGTAGTTCTCTGTTTCTATTTCACCAATCTGTTTTTCAAGTAGTTATTTTCTTTTTTTCCATTTTGCTAAATCTGTTTTAAGGAGTGATTTACTTCAGACAATTTCTGCATTTCCTTTTCCAAAGTTTCTATTTCCTTCCTCATTTTTTTCTAATTCTTTTTAAAGATCTTTTTGAATTTTTCCAAGAGAGCTTTTTAAATTGAAGAGCAACTCATATCATCCTTTGGGGCTTCATCTGGAAATATTTTGCCTTTAGGGTCCTCAAGATTTGAGGTCTGTTCTTCTTTATCTCCTTAATAACTATGTTCAGCACTCTTTTTGCCTTTTTGCTCTTTTTTTAAAGGTTGAGTTCTGCTCTTAGGGTAAAGGGGAGAGTCTCTCAAGCTTTTTCTACAGGCAACAGTGGCTTCATGCTCACTGATCCAGTACTTTCAGCTTCTTTCCCATGTTGGGTAGGTGTGGTCGTGTCACTTGTTATGCTGGAGTTCAGAGGCTCACTATTTGCCTTCTGTATTTATGTTGGAATTCTCACAGTCTGCAAATTGACTAGTTTCTGAACCAGGACAGAGTAGCAAACCCTGCTGTATTTTGGCTAAGATCCTCCCAGTAGAATCCCCTTAGTGCACAGAGAGATTTCCACCCTGGGCTGTCCTGGGCCTCTCTGTTTCATGCTGCACTGTGCTGCCTCCCCCTGCCAATATAGATAGACCTTTCCTGAAGTTCTTCCAAAATATCTCTGCTGGAAATTTGGAACACTCCAAATTTTTGTGGATTCTGTCACTCCAAAACTTGTCCAGAGTTTTGATCTAGTGTTGATTCTGAGGGAAGCCAGGAAGAGCTCAGACAAAGACCTGTCGACTCTACATCATCTTGGCCCTGCCCCCTAAAATTACTGACTTCCATTTGGCTATGGATGCTTTTGGACAGGTATTTCTCTCCCACAGATGGCACCCTCACAAAACATTCAGTATTCCCTAAATAAACCTTTATCTAACAGGTAAGTAGAATTTTAGAATGGCCATAAATAATTTTCATTCTAGTCTCTGATTTGCCCACTGACTTTGCAATCTTAGGCAACTTATTGAATCTCTCCATTTTTTTAAAAGAAAGGATGACAGCACAATATGGAGATGGATCTCTTATTCTGACATAGGGTTTATACAAAAAAGGCAAAACTTTAAATCAAAGTTTCTTAAACCGAGGTCTCTGAACTTGCTTTACTTTTTTTAAAGGTTGACTACTCTAATATACTTATAATTGTGTAAAAATCATTCTGGGAAAGCATTCAGTCTTCACCAAACTGCCAAAAGTGTCTATGATATGGCAAATACAAACAAACAGCAAAGATCATATAATCATAAGAGCCTTAGATCTAGAGCTTAAATCATTTAGTCTGTCATTTAATACATGAGGACACTAAGATTGAGTAGTTATAAGATATATCTAAGATCATGCAAGTAGTATCTCTTGAGATTATCATGATAATAGTTTTTTTGTTTTAATTTAATTTTTCAGAGAAGGATTTAAATCTTAGTATTCTTAAAAATCATCTAGTTCATTACATCCTCTCCATGCCCCTATCAAATATAAGAATTCCTTTTATAATATTCCTGATAAAAATAATAATATTCCTGATAGACATCCAGACTTCCTATGAGCATTTTCAGTGCCCAAGTTGATAATTTAACTTCTTCCTTCCATTGAAGAACAGCTTAAGGAATGTTACATCTATTTTACAGACATAAGAGTTCTTGTTTTTTCTCCCACATTTTATTATTCTCTTTTCTTCCCAGACTTTAACATGGTGAGGAGGACCTTCATTAGTCACAGTTAAGGAATAAGAATAAGGAGACTTACTTTTATTATCACAAGCAATAATTGGTAACTAGCTAGCATGGTGGATAGAATGTTGGATCCAGAGTCAAGAAAGCTCCAGTTCAAATCCAGCCACATACATTTTCCAGTTATATGACCCAGAACAAATCATTTAAAATGTGTTTGCCTCAGTTTCCTAATTTGTAAAATGAATGTAATACTAATACTCAACCCAGGGTTGTTGTGAAGACAAAATGAGATAATATTTATAAAATACTTTGTAAATTATAAAGCACTGTGTTAAACATTATTACTACATCCATTAGCAAATTCAATGCACATAAATTTTATGCACTAATAGTTATTTGTTAGGACAAACATCATTTATTAAATACACAAAGTCTTAGATTAATAGTAATATATTAACCAGGGGAGGGGTGTTAACAGGAAGTTTATCACCTGTGATTTCATTGATTCCAATCAGAAGTTCATTTGCCTCCTTCTAAGGAAAATCAGAGTTGCCTAAGATACTGAAGAAGGCACATATATCTGGGAAAGAACTTAAAACACAGATCATTCAAACTTCAAAACTGGCCTCAGTATTATCAAGCTAACTTTCTATTATCTATTAAATCTATTAATTTCCATGCCATTATTAGTTATTTTACAACTACATGTTCTAGAACATATCAGATTCTTACTGATCATTAAGGAAATTCTCAACTTAATTTGCCACTTTTTTTTTCTATTCAAACATCTTTCCACAAACTCTTACTCTAGACAAAAGTATCTGGGATAATGCCAGTATTTTTAAGAAAAAGAGGGATTATAAATGAGATAAAACACAGTTAGAAGTAGAAAAATAGTTTGAAGCTGATGAAAATGATCATTCCATTCCTAAAGCTTTAGCATCCCTGCCTCTCTGGCATTTCAAACAGTGACAAATTTTAACTTTCTGGAATTTTATTTTGAAGATAATGTTAGTATTTATTTTAGGTAGCATCAAAGTTTGAACTATTGTTGGTTTACTAGAAAAGTATTTCCCTTTAGCATGGAATTTTGAGTTACTACATTTTCAAGTATCATTTTTTTATGAAATCCAGGGCCCAAGCATTTTTCTAGAATGATGGCTTTCATTATTCAATGATAAGTGTGAGATTATCATATGTAAAATTTTATTTTATATTAAACCATGCTATAATATTTTTCTTCCTTTTAAACAAATGAATACAATAATGAGTTTTGTACCTGGGCCAAAACTAGTTTTTATATGTGGGCAATTAAAGAAATATAATCTAAATTCTACTGATAGGTTGGTGTGTTTCAAGGTATCAGTTATCTATGGCCCAGGAAAATGGAATTATAGTAATTATATATAGTTCCTTTGAAGAGAGCAGTGTAATATCTGCAGTGATTTAAAAAGCCAAGAAAATATTGGAGAGGAATAGTATATATGCCATAAATATCCACTGAGGGCCAATTGCTTAATTTCTAGATCTTGACTTCCTTACCTACAAAATATAGATTGGTATGCTTAGCTATTTTACAGAAATAATTGATATAGTAAGTGCATCAGATGATATGACAGAAATAGAGACATGATAAAGTTATATATATATTGATGACATAGATGATGTCATAAATATAGGTTATAGATGTAGATATAGAGGTAAGCCAAGAGCCAGCATAGAGACTTTCTTCTGAGTCAGGAAGATTGACAACAAAATCCATACTATTTGTATGTCCCAAGGATACAGGAAGGGGTGGAAGTGGGAAAAGTTAATCATTTCAGAATTCTAGGCTAGTTATGTCAAACTCAAAGAGAAATCAGGACACTAAACTCTGTGTTGCACACTGAGTTAGAAAACCACATATAAATATTGTCTATGTTTTATTCATTTCTTTTGTTGAATATTTCTCAATTATATTTTAATCTTTTTTGAGAAACACTCCAGAATATTGCAGATTACATGTAGTATATAGGCCTAGTATTTGACATCTCTGCTCTAGGCAACTCTTTAAAACTATTAAGTTTTAGAGAAGGTGTTGACACACTTTGGAAAAGGGAGTTTCCTGATTTTGGAGTTCCTTATATCAGTAAAATCACAGGTCTAGTCCTTAATTCTTGTACATATGAATATACTTGTACATCTGTGTATGTGTGTGTGATAGACATGTATGTGTATGTTTGGTTTTCTTGGCAAAGATATTGGAGTGGTTTGCTATTTCCTCCTCCAGTTCATTTTTTTGGATGCGGAAATAGGCATATCAGTTATGTGACTTGCCTGGGGTCACAGAACCAGTTAGTTTCTGAGGCCAGATTTGAACTCAGAAAAATGAGTTTTCCTGATTTCAGGCCCAGGAGTCTATCCACTGTGTCACCTAGCTAATAGTACATGCACACACACGCACACACATACACACATATGTACACACACACATTTGTATGCACCATATGATTTTAGACAAGTCATAAAATGTCTCCCTTTTTGAAAGAGAGGGGCAAATCACTTTGTCATTAGCAAGTTAGAATTGGAATCAAAATTAGAGATACTTCCCCAACCTGTTACAAAGTTATAGTATCCTCATACCTGGACTTTTGTATCCTTAATAGTGACTTAATCTCAAATGTTCCCAAGGAATAGTAAAGGAGATAATGAGGCCACCAGAGGATATCAGACTAAATCAATTAGGAAGTTTCAATCTGAAAATGATTGAATTGCAAATACATTTAAAGTCTACAAAATGGTTAGGTTGGTAAAACAAGTAAGCAAATAATCAAACAAGAAAATTTAGGCAAATTAACAGAAAAATAAGATAGATCCTCACATGGAATGAGACCTAGAGGCAAAAAACATTTCATATGAATTTAATTCCAACTCTGTTACTTAGTATGCAATCTTTGGCAAGTTATTTCACCATGCTACCCATTTTTTTCATTTATAAAATGAAAAGGAAGGGATTGCATTAAAATATTTCTAAAATCCCTTATCTTTATAATTCTATTCTATGCTTAGGAAGGAAAATTAGAATGTTTTGGTGTATATCCTTTAAGAAGTAAGAAAGGAAATTTGAATGTTTTACTGTTTCATTTAGCAGACTGATTCCAACAAATATTACTATACAACTAAAATGGAATGATTGATGAGTCACCCAAGAGAGATAAATTTAGAGTAAACCAATATCACCCTGAAGGTGCTTCCTCATCTGACTACCATGAATAGTGTTATCAAGCTGTCAAATGATTCAACCATTCTGGAGAACAATTTGGAACTATGCCCAAAGGGCTATAAAACTTCATACCCTTTGATCCAGCAGTACCACTACTGGGTCTGTATTCCAAAGAAATCCTAAAAGAGGGGAAATGGCCCACATATGCAAAAATACGTGTATCCACAATCTTTTTTTGTGGCAGCAAATAATTGGAAAACAAGTAGATGACCATCAATTGGGGAACAGGTTAATAAATTATATGAAAGTAATGGAATATTATTATTCTATAAAACATGATGAAAAGCTGATTTTAGAAAGTCCTGAAAAAATTACACAAACTGATGCTGTGAAACAAACAGAACCAGGAATACATTATACACAGTAATAGCAAGATTATACAATGATAAACTATGATAGATTTAGTTTTTTTCAGTATTTCAGTGATCCAAGGCAATTCCAGCAAGCTTTGAGTAAAAAACGTCATCCACATCCAGAGGGAGAATGATGGAGACTGAATGAAAATCAATACATGCTATATTCACTTTTTTTTGTTTCATTTTTCTCTCATGTTTTTTTCTTTTGTTCTTATTTTTCTCTCCCAACGTGAATAAGGAAATTTGTAAAAACTGAATGTACAAGTATAACCCCCTAAAAATGTTGTTTTTAATTTTACATGTAATATTTAAAAAGAATGAATAGCACCACCAACAGATATAGCATTGGCAGCTTAATTTTCCTTCAGTTTTTTTTGAAAATTTGTGGTAGTCCAGATTCTAACTCTGCTATGTCTAACCTATATCTCTTCCCATCATTTGCTCTAGATATAACAGTCACTAATTATGACTGTGTACAACTTAACTCTATCTCAGTCAGGAGATTGCTGTGAATGGGGTGGGGAAGTTAGTTCCACAAAAATAGTATTGATTTGACTTTAGGTTTATATATTGAATATTAAGGTTTCACTATGCTGTGATAGTTTGGATATAATCAGAAGTTTTCTTCATCTTTTTTTTATTATGTCTTAAACTAGCTGAGAAAAGGAGTAAGTGAAGTATATAATTCAAAGAATGCTGAATTTGGTGTCAGAAAAACTGAATAGTAATTTTGCTTGTTATTGTGATCTTTGGAAAAATTATTTGACCTCTTTCCTACAATTTCTCCCTCTATAATACGGAGATTAAGAATTACACTAGATGATTCCTATGATCTCTTTCAAATATAAATCAATAATTTGTTGATACTATTAGATATCAGTGAGATGGCATGTGCCAGGCTTAAATTATGGATATATAGGAAAGATCTGTGATTTCAACAGCATAGAGATTTTTCCATGAATGAGAAATTTTACTGAATGAGAAATCTTGCCACTATTACAGATTGCAACCTTTATTACAAATTAATGAAGTGATTCATCTTCAAGGTCCTATAAGACAGTAGTGTTAAATAGAAATAGATGCTTATAGGCTGCATTGTCAACTTCAAAAACCATAAATTAGCATTGTCTATGTTATATTGTATTTTTACTTATTTTGTTAGGGCATTCCCAATTACATTTTAGTTTGATTATGACTGAATTAAGGAGTGTTGTGGCCTCCCCATAGTGCTGGTAGGTTTAATATCTCTGTGTAAAGAGCTATGTGCCTCCTACTCACATATTTGCAAAGGCCCTCTACTAGCTGTGTATTAATTGCCAATCTCCTTGTACAATGGATAATAGTAAGCGGGTGGAATGAATAACATAAAATGACAAGAAAATCTTCAAAATTTTCACATATAGAAGATATACAGAAAAATTTCTCTCTTTTTAAACTTTGAAAAGAGGAAAGGCATTTTATGCATTAATAGACATGCATAGGCCTCACCACATGACAAATAAAAGTGGTGACTCAGGAAAAGAAACATTTTTAAATTATTTAGAAGAAAAGTAGAACTTTTATAAATATAAATACATACATACATATATTTGTACAAATTGAAATTATACATACATATATATGCACATATATGTGTGTATGTGTGTCACACATATACCCACCCACATTTATAAAAGGGGTTTATCATCTGCATCTTCTCTAACTACAAAGACACAAGAAATTTTAGTCATTTTCCTCCCCTGAGGAAAATTTCTTTCTCCCCTTACCCCATTTTCTTCTTCAATCCAAATCTAATTTAAAGTTGAGAGAAGTTTCCCAGCAAAGGAGCAGGACAAAACATTACTTTCACCCAACACCCAAATAAAATGGTTCATTTCAGCTTAACATAATATCATGTAATAGAGCAGATTGAAATGCTTTGTTTGGAGTTGTGTTTTTGTATGTGCTTTTTAATTGTACAGATACTGCTGAATGAGCAGTTAAACAGCACATGTTTCCAAATGGCAGATATGAAACTATAAAATATGATTTAAACCATATGCTTCCATTCTTTACTTAGGAAAAAAGAATTCATATATTATATAAGATAAATTGGGGCATGGATTAAGAAAAGCTTATATAATTTTATTTTCTAAATTAAATGTAAACTAGCCATGTGGCACCTGAAATTGGGGCTCTAATATGAGACCCAGGTTTGATTTAGATGTTTAGAGTCTGGTCTTACCAGCCCTGAGGCTAGGAACTATGGTGTATGCCAGCTGGCGACCAGGTATGGTATTAGCATGGACTCACACAATTAGCTGAATTTCCCATTTAAAAGCTAGACTTGAAGTCTGGATATCTTGGATTATATCTACATGGGCAATGTGGAATGGAAAACAGAGACAAGCATCTGGACAATGCCAGCAAAAAACAATGGGAAAAAATTGTTTTGTTGTTTGTTTTTAATCTGATTTATTTGTAGATAGAGAGATAGACATCATCTGATAGTAATAGATAATGATGGATGATGATGATGATGATGATGATGAAAATAGATAAAAAACATTTATTAAGCAACTACTCTTTGGAAGACACTATTATCAGCTCAGTTAAATTATTCTAAGGATTAAGGAATAGATTATATTTCTCTTGATACTAATAGGTACACTTTTTTAGACAGTAAATGGTGATTCAAATCTTTAATTTCATCAGTTTTAGGAACTAGAATTGTAGAATATATAACATAGATCTTAGAAGGCTGCCTGGTGCTTAAGCTAGATAATGGGCTAAAGATCATATAGCCAGTATGTGTCAAAGGTAAGACAACTTATGTCTTCATAAATCAAAGATGATCCATTCTGCCTTGTTGTCTCATATTAAAAATAATAATAATTACTATTATTATTCATAAATTGAAGATTAAATCTCTAACACTTTCATTTTGCAAATGTGTGCCTTTGATCACAATTAAGCTTAGGTAAGACAACAGATAGTGTAGTCCAAAGTCATCACCATTATTGGAAAAATGAACACGATGCATATCTTTCTGTGATACCACAGGAATTGCTTGGCTCACTCATTGCCTTTGTCTGAAGCCTCAGGTCTAAGAAGTATAGACCTTCCTCTTGTTCTTTTCTTTGTGCTAAGTAATCACAACACCAATGCATTTTCAAGGTGGTCTTGAATATAATAGAAATCTCATTAAAAGTAGTGACCATTGTTGATGGCCCAACTTTATTGTTATTATTTTGTTTGTCCAACTCTTTGTGAACTATATTGCTGTGGGGTTTTCTTGACAAAAATATAAGAGATATTTGCCATTTCCTTCTGCAGTAGATTAAGGAAAACAGAACTTAAGTCTCTTGTCCAGGCTAACACAGCCAGTAAATGTCCAGAGCCATATTTGAATTCATGTCTTTCTGAGCTATCTAGCTGTCCCAACAACACATAAGGTGACAATTAAAGATATACTTCACTGATGGAGTGATACAGAGAATTCATCCTTCTCCAGCTATATTTGCAAGTTTTAAAAAGATCCCATCATGTGGAGAATTCTAGGAATCTGAGTCCCTTATAATCCTATTCATGGGTCTTTTTGATTTGTTTCTAAAGGAATTTATAAAGTAAGAATATGTTATTTGTCATTTTATTAACTCATTTTCAATCCCTGTGGCAAGAAGATCCCATAAATAGCTGACATCTAAAACTATTAATGATGCCAGAATATTGATGACAGGTTGAGAATCTTTCTATTCTCTTTGTTGTCCTCACTTCAGGAATACAACTACATTTTCCCAATGACTACTCATTAGATGTCTATTCTGTTTTCCCCTATCTTCTATTCTTGCTCATAGATAATAAAATTCAAATCAAATTACCTCAGTCATACATATAACATTTACCTAAAGTCACATAGCTAAAGAGTGGTAGAGATAAGATGAAAAGCTAGATCCTTTGACTAAATCTAAAGCTTTTTTCACTATGTCATGAGTACCCACAAAATGTGGCTCTTCTGGTTCCTAAATTTAATTGATCAATCTAAGAATTTAGTTACTTAAAAAGATTTTTAATAGCCAAGAAGATAGCTACCAAAATAACTTTTTAGGAATTGGCATTGATATACAAGCTAAAGGCTTAGAAAGCAATTTACATATTTGTTGTAAATCATTTGGTGGGGAATCATTTGATTCCCAACAAAAAGCATGTGACACAAAAATATATGACATATTCCCAATTTTACAGATGGGGAAACTGAGTCTGAGAGAGGTGAAGTGATTTGCCAGTCACAGAACTAGTAGGTATCCAATGCTAAATTTGAACTCAGGTTCTCATGATTCCAAATTCCACACTGACATTTCTACTAAGCTGCTAATTTGCTACTTTGATCCAATGAGAAGCATATCTTTTTTGGTCCTTGAATTCTACTTTACAAAATAAACCTTTATTTCACCTTGACTGTCCACCACTTCTTGCTCAAAATTTGTTGGTTATATTTTGATCTGTTATTCTCTAATACTCCTAGGATTGTGGACATAGTGTCTTGAACAGTTAGTTTGTCTAACAACCTTATTTAAAAATAGGGAGCTGAGGCACAGAGATTAATGGTTTCTATTGTCAACTAATTGATGAATGAATGTCAGAGCCAAAAATCAAAGAGAAGTTCATAGACTCCAAACTCAACATTTTTGATAATGCATTACAGTGTCTCTCAACTTACGGCCATTTTTTTCCTCTGGAGAAACCCAGAGAATCACCTCTTGTATTCCTAATGGAAATACTGTTTGAAGGAATTATGAGAAGATGGAGGTATTAGACCAGATCTTTCCCAAACTCTTCAGTATAGTTCAAAATAAATAAAAAGGGGAAATGATAAGGAAACACAAAAAGAAACATCTTTAACTTTCTCAGTTCAATTTGGGATTGTATAACAAAGATTGGCAGAATCCTACTAAAAACCTGAGCAGAACCTGCCAGGGTATATAGAAGGCACCAACAAGGAAGACAAATACAGAACAGGTGACAGGGTCAGACCAATGTCTAATTTAGGACAGAGACATCTGAAGAAGACATAGCCCAAGACATTGCCAGAGTAGAAAAAAGTCAGATAATCAATAACCCTATATAAAAAAACTATAAATCATCAGAAATTAAGAAATTCAAAAGAAAGCAAAATTGAGGCTTTACATTTAAGATATGTTCAGGCAACTTTGCTACTGGATCCTCTCTAGTCCATAGAGTACAAGTTCCTGGGTCACTAACTTTCTTTATGAACAAATGTTTGATGTATTTAGAATGTGTTATGGTTCAATATTTGGAATTTTAACATAAATCTTCAAGTATTCAACACTTTAAGTCCTTTTTTTTTAAACCAGAGCAAACCTAAGTAATACAAAGAAATAAGAGGCCCATTGAGAATAAGGATAAGAAAATCTATTCTCAGCAGGGTCTCATCTCTACAAGCCCCAAGTATTTTTTCAGTTTAGCTGAGACTTAAAAGCAGAGTGAAAAGGTGGAATAAGGAAGATGAAATGGAAAAATCAGTAAACAAGGATACAAGAAATATTATATAACAGATATGTGTTACCACTTCTGCAATTGACTCTAATGTGGGACTGAACTGATAAATAAGTATAAGTAGGTGCTTTGATGATATGATATCAGGAGACCTAAAACACATGTATGATGTCCTTTCATATGTGAAAAATATCTCTCTGCCTAGTACATATAATCCTAAAATTTGACAATTAGAACTTCATTCCTTTGGCTTAATCTGAAAATGTAAATGTTTCCAGAAGCCTTAAAGTATTAAGTATTCTTAGTCAGAAAGACAATCCTTGACCTGTCTCTAAAAGAAGTTATTTCCTGTACTACAGTATCTTCTTATTTTTCTTTCTTCCTTAAAACTGTGTGAGCCTAGCTTGAGTTAGTTACATCATACTCTAGAAAAATAACTCATTTATTACACTTTGTATTTTACATAGCACTTTCCTCATAGCATCCATGTGGGGTAAGCAATAATCCCTTGAATATATATAGCAGTTTAAATTTTGCAAAGTACTTAATATACACTATTTCCTTTGATTCTCACCACTATTTTGTGAGTCAGGTAAGGTAAGTATTATTATCATCACATTACAGAAACTGAAAATGAGAGATTTGACAAGATACCATAGCTAGTAAGCAGTAAAATTGGGACTTAAACCAAAACTTTTTCTACCACACTACACAACCTCCTATCCTCTGGTTGCCAAATAGTGGCAGAGAGTAATAAACAAGTTCTTTCTCAGAGCCAGATGTCAATTTAGAGAATTTATTTTATCCACAACTTACATAGTTTTGATCTTCTATCAGGATTTCTTAATCTTATTTGTGACAAGAACTCCTTTGGCAATGTGATAAAGACTCTGGACCCATTCTCAGAAAAATGTTTTAAATGACTAAAATAAAATATGCAGGATTACAAAGGGAAGTGATTATAATGAAATATGGTTCTTGGATTTTTTGAAAAATTAAAATGAAGAATTGTTCTAAATATTTTTTCTTTATTGCTTAATTTATATTTAGGGAAGACATAATTATAAAATGAGGAATGTTTTTATTTTCTTCTTTCTGAATAGTTTTGGTAAAAAAATCTCAATGACGGCAAAAAAAATATCTTTGAAGAAGAAAAGGAAATGTCTAAAGAAACCAGTATAAACTGTAAAGCACTATATAAATGAGTTATTTTTACGGAGCTGTCATACAAAAGAGGGATTACATTTGTTCTACTTAGTCCCAGAGGGCACAACTAGCAGCAATGAGAGGGAGTTTCAAAAAACACAGATTTCAGCTGAATTGAGGAAAAATATCCTAATAGTAAGAATAGGCTAAATCAGCATCTACTGGACCACCCTTCACTAGAGATCCAGTGAAGGTTAGATTATCACTTTTCTGAGAAATTGTACGAATTCTGTTCAGGTGTTAGTTGAATTAGATAGCTTCTGAAGTCCCTCCTACTTCTGAAAAAATATAATTCTGTGAATAATCTCCAATATTTCTGAATTGTTAGTTGACTTTCTTGCCTAAATAACTCACTGTCTCTCTCACTGTCTCTCTCTCTCTCTCTCTCTCTCTCTCTCTCTCTCTCTCTCTCTCTTTCTCTGTCTGTCTCCAGACACACATACACACACATGTACACAGACACACATTTAAGCAAATCTATCAATTTGTGCACAAAACATCCTTTTCACTGATAGAGATTGTACCTGATCAAGCTCTCTATCATACCAGAACTTATTCTCTTCTATCATATCTGTTGGGAAGTTGAATTCACCTACAAGAGCTTATTCTCTGCATACCTTTTGGGAAACTGGGATCACCTATGTAACCTAAAAGCATGAGAGTGAGACATTAGTAGAGGGGAAATAATCTAGTGAATATAACTTAAACTTACATTGAATATGCACATTCTTTCAGTGATTCAGCTATTTTGATCATTTATTTAATGATAGATTATTGTACATGTAGAAGATCTGATCATGATTAAATTGAAGATGTTCCAGTCTTAGGATGTAATCTAGAAAATGTTTTAAAATTAAATTCTTGCTATGATTTTGTTGTATGCAGATCTTTTGGATTGAGTCTCTCAAAGAATTGTGGACTTCAGATTCTGCCATCTAGGACATTGTAACTTTCTTAATTTTAGTAATAATAATCCTAAGACTTCACCTAATTCTTTGGTAAAATGGTTAACATAATAGTTTTGAGGGGAGAGCTTATACTATATGAGAGATGCAGTTAAAGTAAGCTTCAATCTATCAATAAAAATTATTGGTGGAGCCAATTTTCCCAGTAATTTTTTTTCAAATAATCAGTTTTTATCCAAGAATCTTGGATCTTTGGGTTTATTGAATGCTACATAATTCAAGTCATTAATTATTGTCTTGTGAACCTAACGTATTCTACTCATCAACTATTTTATTCTTTGATATGTATTATTATTGTTATTAAGCAGTAATCTTTATTATATACAGTTTTTTTCATATGTATGTTTATATGTACAAGATCATTGTTGAATATATATTCAACATGTAGCTTCCAAAGATTCCCTCCTTTGTGATACTATATTTCTGACACTTTTTGGTCACTCTTCTGTTGAATTCTATGCATTTAAAAATATTTGTGATATTTTCTTTACTTTCTTTTTCTCACTTCTACCACCTCCTCCCTCAAAAAAAGTAAGAAAATAAAAGCACTATATCAAAAATGCATAATTAAGAAAAACATATTCCCAAATTGACCAGATCCAAAAACAAGCATTTTTCATTCTGAAAGTTGAACCCATTACTTGGGTAATGCTACATGGGAAGCATGCTTCATTGATCCTCTGGAGTTTTGACTGGTCATTTCTTTGAATATAGCTCATTTTATGTGAACTATATAAGTCTTCCCAATTTTTTCTAAAATTATATATGATTCAATAATATTCCTCAATTTATATACCTTAATTAGTTTGATCTTCTGAAGGATACTTCTCTGATTTCCAATTTGTTTTTTGATTTAACAAAAAATTACTATAAATATTTTTGTTGTACATATGGGCCCTTAGGGGGCGGAGCCAAGATGGCAGAGGGAAAAGGTGACTTTCTGCCTCTCCTCCGATTTTCTCTCAAATCAACAATAAAATAAGCCTCTGAACTGATCTTCAAGTCAACGAACTCAGAAATATTTGGGCACAGCTCTCTGGATAACTTCATATCAGGTTAGCCTGACTCGGACAGAGAGATAAATAGACGACTCCTGTGTAGGCCAGAAGTGAGGGTGGGACTCAGCTCAGCTCATTGTGGCAGAAATTCCAAACTCCAAATCCCAAACACCTGGAGTTTATCTGAGGCACTTGGGATACTCTGCCCTGACTGGGGGTAAGTGTTCTGGCAGACTTGCCTTGTTTAAGGAGTAATTCGGACTTAGTCCTAGCCCCCACCGGCCCAGCACCTTAAGTCAACTCACCGAAGTGCCCCAGGGAAAAGCTTTTCAGCCGCCGTTTTTTTCCCCTACCTTAAAGAGATATCCACGCTGTCTAAAAAAAATGAAGAAGCAAAAGAGAGCTCTCACCATAGACAGCTTTTATCAAGGCAAAGAAGCATTGACCCCAGATGCTGAGGTTACTTTAGATAAAATACCAGATGAAGGTATTAAAGACCATCACTGGTCACTTTTGCAAAAGGCCTTTCTGGAAGATTGCATAAAGAACCTCAAAAGAGAGCTGGAGGATAAATGGGAAAATAAACTGAAATCAGTGCAAGAAGGATGCAATATCTTGCAAGAAGGATATGATGCCCTGCAAAAGAGATATGAAAAAGACACCAATTTATTGAAAAATAAAATTAGTGAAGTGGAAAAAGAGTGCAATGAACAAATTGGCCAGTTACAAAAGGAGCTTAAAAAGGTAACTGAAGAAAAAAGCACTTTAAAAATAAGAATTGAACAAATGCAAGTGAATGACTCAATAAGACTTCAAGAATCAGTCAAACAAAAACAAAAAAATGAAAAATTAGAAGAAAATATGAAATATCTCCTAGGAAAAACAACTGACTTGGCAAATAGATCTAGGAGAGACAATCTAAGGATTATTGGACTTCCTGAAAGCCATGATGAAAAAAAGAATCTAAACACTGTCTTCCAGGAAATCCTGAAAGAAAACTGCCCTGAGATTGTGGAATCAAAGGGCAAAATCACCATTGAAAGAATTCACTGATTACCTCCTGAAAGAGACCCCAAAATTAAGACCGCAAGGAATATCGTGGCTAAATTTCAGGACTATAGCACCAAGGAACAGATTCTGCTAGCAGCTAGAAAGAAACAATTCAAATACTGAGGATCAATAATTAGAATCAGACAGGATCTGTCAGCCTCCACACTGAAGGATCGAAGGGCCTGGAACCAGATATTCCGAAGGGCAAAGGAACCTGGATTACAACCAAGAATAACCTATCCAGCTAGAATGAGCATTATCCTCCAGAGAAGAAGATGGTCATTCAATGATATAGGTGAATTTCACCTATTTCTAATGAAAAGACTGGATCTGAACAAAAAATTCAACACCCAAACACAGAACTCAAGAGATGCATAAAAAGGTAAAAAGGAAAGGACTCTCGAGAACTTTATTTTTACTAGGGGGATACTTAAAGTTTGGGGGTTTAATTAAGTAGATATTACTTTGATAATATGAAAAAGAGAACTAGAGGGGAAAAGGTTGTAATACTGGGGAAAAGAGGGAAAAAGCGGTAAAATAAGATCTAAAAAAAAGGAGGTAAAAACAAGGTAAAATCACTTGAAGAGGCAAAGAAAACCTAATATAATTGAGAGAAAGAGGGGAGGGAGATGAGCATTGTGTAAATCTTACTCTCATCAGGTTGGGCTCTAAAAGTGTATATCAGACATTTGATTTCACATAGAAACTTGTCTGTTGCTAGAGGGAAGTGGGAGGGAAAGGAGGAAAAGAAAGGGATAGACTAATAGAAGGGAAAATAGAAGAATCAGGGGAAAGGAATAAAAACAGGGGGAGGGGATCTAAAGGGTGGAGTATTGTTTGGGGGAGGGGGTCATCAAAAGCAAAGTCCTGAGGAGGGGGGAAGGGAGAAAGGGGAAAGGAAAGGGGAAAACATAACTTGGGTAAATAAGATGGCAGGAAATAAAGAATTAGTTATTCTAACTGTGAATGTGAATGGGATGAACTCTCCCATAAAGCGGAAGCAGATAGCAGACTGGATTAAAAACCAGAATACCACAATATGTTGTCTACAAGAAACACATCTAAAACTTAGTGACACATATAGGATGAAGGTAAACGGCTGGAGCAGAAAATATTATGCTTCAGGTGAACAAAAAAAAGCAGGGGTAGCAATCCTTATCTCAGATCAAGTAAAAGCCAAGATAGATCTAATCAAAAGAGATAAGGAAGGAAACTATATTTTATTAAAGGGTACCATAGATAATGTAGCAATATCTATACTAAATATATATGCACCAAATGCAATAGCACACAAATTCCTAGGGGAGAAATTAAGAGAGATGCAAGAAGAAATAGACAGTCAAATGGTACTAGTGGGGGATCTCAACCTTGCTCTCTCAGAATTAGATAAATCAAACTACAAAATAAACAAGAAAGAAACTAGGGAGGTAAACCAATTGTTAGAAAAGTTAGGTATGATAGATCTATGGAGAAAGTTGAATGGAGACAGTAGGGAGTTTACTTTTTTCTCAGCAGTCCATGGAACCTATACAAAAATTGACCATGTGTTAGGGCATAAAAACCTCAAAATCAAATGCAGAAAGGCAGAAATGCATCCTTTTCAGATCATGATGCAATAAAAATCACATGCAATATAAGGCCAGGAGAAAATAAACCAAAAGTTAATTGGAAATAAATAATCTAATCCTGAAGAATGAATGGATGAAAGAGCAAATCACAGACACAATCAATAATTTCATCCAGGAGAATGACAATAAGGAGACAACATACCAAAATTTGTGGGATACGGCCAAAGCGGTTATAAGGGGCAATTTTATATCTCTAGATGATTACTTGCATAAAATAGAGAAAGAAAAGATCAACAAATTGGGCTTATTATTAAAAAAACTAGAAAAAGAACAAATTAAAAACCCTCAATTAAATATCAAATTGGAAATACATATGGGCCCCCTTTCTCTCCTTTATCTCAATAATAACATAGCTGAATCAAATGGCATGCTCAATTTAATAACTCTAGGACTACAGTTAAAACTGCTTTTTCAGAATAGTTGGACAAAATTAACAACTTCACTAAGAGTAAATTAGTGTATCAGTTTTCTTTTAGACTTCTTATCAATTATCATTTTCTGTTTTTGCCATTGATGATAATCTGATGGATGTGAAATGTTAGAAAAGTTAGGTGTGATAGATCTTTGGAGAAAATTGAATGGAGACAGAAAGGAATTTACCTTTTTCTCAGTGGTTCATGGAACTTATACAAAAATTGAGCGTGTGTTAGGGCATAAAAATCTCAAAATCAAATGCAGAAAGTCAGATATAATACATGCATTTTTTTCAGATCATGATGCAATAAAAATCACATACAATATAAGGCCAAAAGAAAATAGACCAAAAGCTAATTGGAAATTAAATAATCTAATCCTAAAGAATGAATGGGTGAAATAGCAAATCATAGACACAATCAATAATTTCATCCAGGAAAATAACAATAATGAGACAGCATAACAAAATTTATGAGATACAGCCAAAGTGTTTATGAGGGATAATGTTATATCTCTAGATGCTTACTTGCATAAAATAGAGAAAGAGAAGATCAATGAATTGAGCTATTAAAAAAAGCTAGAAAAATTAAAAACCCTCAATTAAATAGCAAATTAAAAATTCTGAAAATAAAAGGGAAGGTTAACAAAATTTAAAATAAGAAAACTATTGAATTAATAAATAAAACTGAGTTGCTTTTATGAAAAAACCAACAAAATAGATAAATCTTTAGTTAATTTAATTAAAAAAAGGAAAGAAGAAAATCAAATTGTTAGTCTCAAAAATGAAAAAGGAGAACTTTCCACCAATTAAGAGCAAATTAGAGCAATGATTAGGAGTTAATTTGCCTAACTTTATGCAAATAATTTGATAATCTAAATGAAATGGAGGAAAATCTACAAAAAAATATATATTGCCCAGGTTAACAGAAGAGGAAATAAATTATGTAAATAGTACCATTTTAGAAAAAAGAAATAGAAGAAGCTATTAATCAACTCCCTAAGAAAAAATTTCCAGGGCCAGATGTATTTACATGTGAATTCTACCAAACATTCACAGAACAATTAATTCCAATACTATATAAACTATATGAAAAAATAGGGAAAGAAGGTATTCTACCAAATTCCTTTTATGATACAGATATGCTATTGATAGCTAAACCAGGCAGAGTGAAAACAGAGAAAGAAAACTATAGACCAATTTACCTAATTAATATTGATGCAAAAATCTTAAATAAAATATTACATATAATAAAAAATTACAGAAAGTCATTCCCAGGATAATACACTATGACCAAGTAGGATTTATACCAAGAATGCAGGGCTGGTTCAATATTAGGAAAACTATCAGCATAATCAACTATACTAATAACCAAATGAACAAAAATCATATAATTATATGAATAGATGCAGAAAATGCATTTGATAAAATCCAACACCCATTTCTATTAGAAACATTAGAGAGTATAGGAATAAATGAAATTTTCCTTAAAATAATCAGTAGCATCTATTTAAAACCATCAGCAAGCATCATATGTAATGGGGACAAACTAGAACCATTCCCAATAAGATCAGGAGTCAAACAAGGCTGCCCACTGTCACCATTACTATACAATAATGTATTAAAAATGTTAGCTTTGGCAGTAAGAGAAGAAAATGTGATTAAAGGAATTAGAGTAAGTAATGAGGAAACCAAATTCTCACTCTTTGAAGATGATATGATGGAATACTTAGAGAAGCCTAGAGACTCAAATAAAATACTACTAGAAACAATTCACAACCTTAGCAAAGTTACAAGATACAAAATAAATCCACATAAATCATGAGCATTTTTATATATTACCAACAAAGTCCAGCAGCAAGAAATACAAAAAGAAATTCCATTCAAAATAACTGTCAATAGTATAAAATATTTGGGAATCTATCTGCCAAGGGAAAGTCAGGAACTATATGAACAAAACTACAAAACACTTTGCACACAAATAAAGTCAGAACTAATCAGTTGGAAAAACATCAAGTGCTCATGGGTAGGCCCAGCAAATGTAATAAATATGACAATACTACCCAAACTAATTTACTTATTTAGAGCCATACCAATCAAACTCCCAGGAAATTATTTTACAGATCTAGAAAAAATAGTAGCAAAGTTCATCTGATAAAAACAAAAGGTCAAGAACTTCAAGGGAATGACTGAAAAACAAATGCTGATCAAGGTGGTCTAGCTGTGCCAGATCTAAAACTATATTATAAAGCAGCAGTTATCGAAACCATTTGGCACTGGCTAAGAAAGAGAGTAATGGATCAGTGGAATAGGATAGGATCACAGGACAAAATAG
Organism: Myrmecobius fasciatus; assembly: GCA_023553655.1. NCBI lineage: Eukaryota > Metazoa > Chordata > Mammalia > Dasyuromorphia > Myrmecobiidae > Myrmecobius > Myrmecobius fasciatus. The sequence goes on along the minus strand of JAJPUD010004581.1, from coordinate 70,424 downwards.
GCAATAACTATAGCAATGTAGTGTTTCACAAACCCCAAAATCCCAGCTTTTCGGATACGAACTCACTATTTGACAAAAACTGCTGGGGAAATTGGAAACTGGTATGGAAGAAATTAGCGCTTATTCCATACCTAACACCACATACCAAGATAAGATCTAAATAGCTTCATGATTTAGACAAAAAGAGTGATATTATAAGCAAATTAGAGTAACATAGGATAGTTTACCTCTCAGATCTGTGGAGAAGGAAGGAATATGTGTCCAAAGAAGAATTGGAACTCTTAATTGAACACCAGATAGATAATTTTGATTATATTAAGTTAAAAAGGTTTTCTACAAACAAAACTAATGCAGAGAAGATTAGAAGGGAAGCAATAAATTGGGAAATCATTTTTACATTTAAGGATTCTGATAAAGGCCTCATTTCTTTTTTAATGCACTTACATATTTATACAGTTATCTTTCTGTACAAGAAAAATTGAATCTATAAGAAAAAATCTGAGAAGGAAAACATAAGGTAAACAAACATCAATAGAAAGCATGAAAATGCTATGTTGTGGTCCACCCTCAGATCCCATAGGCATCTTCCTGGGTGTATATGGCTTTCTTCATCACTGAACAACAGGAAACTGGTTTGAAACATCTCATTGTTGAAGAGAACTATGTCCATCAGAACTGATCATCATATAGTCTTCTTGTTGCCATGTATATTGATCTCCTGGTTCTGCTCATTTCACTTAGCATCAGTTCATGCAAATCTCTCCAAGCTAAAGGCCTCATTTCTAAAATATAGAGAGAATTGACTCAAATTTATAAGAATTTAAGCCACTTTCCAATCAATAAATGGTCAAAGGAAATGAACAGACAATTTTCAGATGAAGAAATTAAAACTATTTCTAGTCAAATGAAAAGATGATCCAAATCACTATTGATCAGAGAAATTCAAATTAAGACAACTCTGAGATATCACTACACACCTGTCAGATTGGCTAAGATGACAGGAAAAGATAATGACTAATGTTGGAGAGGATGTGGGAAAACTAGGACACATACATTGTTGGTGGAACTGTGAATGGATCCGACTATTCTGGAGAACAATTTGGAACTATGCTCAAAAAGTTATCAAACTGCATACTCTTTTACCCAGCAGTGTTTCTATTGGGCCTATATCCCAAAGAGATCTTAAAGGAAGGAAAGTGACCCCTATGAGCAAAAATGTTTGCGGCAGCTCTTTTTGTAGTGACTAGAAACTGGAAACTGAATGGATGCCCATCAATTGGAGAATGACTGAATAAATTATGGTATATGAATGTCATGCAATATTATTGTTCTGTAAGAAACAACCAGCAGAATGATTTCAGAGAGGACTGGAGAGACTTGCATAAACTGATGCTAAGTGACATAAGCAGAACCAGGAAATCATTATACACAGCAACAACAAGAATATATGATGATTAATTCTGAGGGACATGGTTCTCTTCAACAATGAGATATTTCAAACCAGTTCCAATTTTTCAGTAATGAAGAAAGCCATATACACCCAGCAAGAAGCCTGTGGGATCTGAGTGTGGACCATAACATGGCATTTTCATGCTTTCTGTTGATGTTTGCTTGCATTTTGTTTTCCTTCTCATGTTTTTTTTTTCTTGTAGATCCGATTTTTCTTGTACAGCAAGATAACATTTAATTTGTCATATATTTTAACATAATTAACATGTATTAGACTACTGCCTTCTAGGGGAGGGGATGGGAAGAAAGAGAGAACAGAAGGCGTTGAAAGGGTAAGTGTTGAAAAATTACCCATGATATGTTTTACAAATAAAAAGCTTTTTAAAAAAGATCGTTAAAGAAAACTACTTTGATATTCTAGAAACAGAGAGAGAAATACTATTTGAAAGAATACATCTTTCAATTTCAAAAAGAGATCTCACAAGAAAAACCTCAAGGAATATTATTGCAAAACTGTAGAACTACAACCTCAAGGAAAAATTCTGCAAGCTGTCAGAGAAAAACAATTCAAATATAAAGGAGCAACAGCCAGGATTAGCCAGGATCTGGTAGCTTCAAAGGGCATGGCATACCATATTCCAGAGGGGAAAAAGGATCTATGGTTACAACCAAGAATTACCTACCCAGCTAGACTCAACCCATTTTTCAGGGGAGGTGATGGATCTTCAATGAAATAAGAAACTTTATTTTTTTATTGCAGTAAGTTTATTTATTTTTAATACACATTGTTTTATGAATCATGTTAAGAGAGAAAAATCAGAACAAAAGGTAAAAACCATGGGAGAGATATAATAAAACAGAAAAAAAAAAAGAAGTGAACATAATATGTGTTGATTTACATTTCATCTTCTTAGTTCTTTTTCTGGATGCAAATGGCCTTCTCTGTCCAAAGTCTTTTGTGATTTCTTTGGGTCACTAAACTATTGAGAAGAACCAAGCATTTCATAGCTGATCATCACACATTCTTGCAGTCATTGTGTACAATGTATTCCTGGTACTGCTTGTTTAGTTCAGCATCATTTCATGTGTTTGTTCATCATTTTTTTTTGTAGAACAAGAATATTCCATGACCTTCATGTACCACAACTTTTTCAGCCATTCCTCAGTTGATGAGCATCCATTCATTTTCTAATTCTTTGCTATCACAAAAAGAGCTGCTACAAATCTTTTTTTTTTGTTTTTTTGTACATGTGAGTCATTTTTCCACATTTATGACTTCCTTGGGATTACAGACGCAGTAATGGCACTGCCGGATCAAAGGGTATGCATAGTTTTATTGCCCTTTGGGTATGGCTCCAAATTACTCTCAAGAATGGTTGGGTCATTTCACAACTTCACCAACAATGCATTACTGTGTCAGGTTTCCCACATTCCCTCCAACATTTATCATTATCTTTTCTTGTTATTTTAGCCAATCTAAGAGGTGTGAGGTGATACCTCAGAGTTGTTTTAATATGCTTTTCTCTAATCAATAGTTATTTAGAGAATTTTTTTCATATAACTATAGATGGTTTTAATTTCTTCATCTGAAAACTGTCTGTTCATATCCTTTGACCATTTAGCATTGGGAACAACTTGTTTTGTATTCTTATAAATTTGACACAATTCTTTATATATTTTAGAAATAAGACATTTATCAGAAACACTGGCTATAAAGATTTTTTCCAAGATTTATACTTCTCTTTTAATTTTGTTTTTGTCAGGTTTGTTTGTGCAAAAACTTTTTTCATTTAATGCAATTACAGTTGTCCATTTTGTCTTTTATATTGTTCTCTAATTATTCTTTGGTCATAAATTCCTCCTTTCTTTAAAGATCTGATAGATAAATTATCCCTTATTCTCCTAATTTGTTTATATCATCATTTTTATGCCCAAATCATGTATCCATTTTCACCTTATTTTGGTACAGGGTGTGAGATGTAGGAGTGTGCTGAGTTTCTGATATATAATTTTCCAGTTTTCAGAATAATTTTTGTCTAATAGTGAGCTCTTATCCCAGAAGCTAGAAGCTAGGGTTATCAAATACTAGATTGATATAGACTTTGATGAGTGTGTCATGTGTATTTAATATATTCCACTAATCCACCATTCTATTCCTTAGCCAATACCAAATGGCTTTGATTACTACTGCTTTATAATATAGATTTAAATTTGATACTGCTAGGCCACCATCCTTTGAAATGTTTTTCATTAATTCCCTTGAATCCTTGACCTTTTGTTCATCCAGATGGATTTTGTGATTATTTTTTCTAGTTCTATGAAATAATATTTTGGCAGTTTGATTGGTATGGCACTGAACAAGTAAACCAATTTAGGTAAAATTGTAATTTTTATCATATTAGCTTAGCCTACCCATGAACAATTGATATTTTGCCAATTGTTTGATATGATTTTATTTGTGTGAGAGGTGTTTTGCAATTGTGTTCATATAGTTTTTGGGTTTGTCTTAATAGGTAGACCCCATGTATTTTATTTTATCTACAGTGATTATAAATGAAATTTCTCTTTCTATTTTTTGCTGATGGGGTTTGTTAGTAATATATAGAAATGCTGATGATCGGTGTGGTTTATTTTATATCCTGCAACTTTCTTAAAACTGTGACTTGTTTCTAGTAGGTTTTTCCATCATAACATCTGCAAAGAGTGATGTTTTATTTCTTTACTACCTTTTCTAATTCCTTTAATTTCTTTTTCTTTTCTTATTGCTAAAGTCAAAATTTCTAGTACAATGGTGAACAATAATGATGATAATAGGCATCCTTGTTTCAGCCCTGATCTTACTGGGAATGTGTCCAGCTTCTTGCCATTGCAATTAATGCTTGCTATAGATTTTAGATAGATACTACTTATTATTTTAAGAAAAATTCATTTCATGCCTATGTTCTCTAGTGTTTTTAATAGGAATGCATTTTGTATTTTGTCAAAAGCTTTTTCAGCATATATTGAAATTATCATCTGATTTCTGTTGGTTTTGTTATTGATATGGTAGATTATAATAATAGTTTTCCTGACACTGAAACAACCTGTATTCCTGGTATAAATTCTACTTGGCCATAGTGTATTATTCTGCTATTAGTTGTCTGTAATCTCTTTGCTGATATTTTATTTAAATTTTTTGCATTAATTTATTACAGAGATTAGTCTGTCATTTTCTTTATCTGGTTTGGTTCTTCATGGATTAGTTATCAGTGACATATTTGTGTTATAGAAGGAATTTGTCAGTACTACTTCTTTATATATTTTTCCAAATAATTTTGGAATTAATTTTTCTTTGAATGTTTGGTAGAATTCACTTGTGAATCCATCTGGCCCTAGAGATTCTTTCCTTAAGGAGTTCAATTTCTTTTTCTAAAATGGGACTATTTAAGTATTTTATTTCCTCTTCTGTTAACTTGTGCAGTTTATATTTTTGTAAATATTCATCCATTTCAGTCAGATTGTCAGATTTGCTGCCATGAAGCTGGGCAAAATAGTGCCTAATTATTGCTTTAATTTCTTTTTTCATTGGTGGTAAGTTTACCGCTTTCATTTTTTATGTTGATTTGTTTTTTTTTCCTTTCCTTTTTTCTGATCAAATTAACCAAAGGTTTATCTATTTTGTTAGTTTTTTTCATAAAACTTCTCTTAGTTTTGTTTATTAGTTCAATAGTTTTCCTAGTATCTATTTTATTATTTTCTCTTTTGAATTTCAAAACTTATAATATGCTATTTAATTGAGGGCTTTTAATTTGTTCTTTTGCTAGCTTTTTTAGTTGCATACCTAATTTATTCATCTCCTTTCTCTATTGTATTTATGTAGCTATTTAGAGATATAAAATTCCCCTAAGAATGACTGTATTACTCCTGATTTTTTTTTTTACTTTAGCTGAAGCATAATAAATTCTATTCCAGTTTTTTATCTTTACTTTGTATGTGCCTCTCTCTGTCAAATATGTTTCTTGTAAATAACACATTGTAGGATTTTGTTTTTTAATCCACTCTGCTATTCATTTTTATTTTATGGGAGAGTTCATTCCATTCATATTCACAGTTTTGATTAGTAGTTCTGTATTTCCCTTCATTCTACTTTATTCTCTATATATCCTTTTGTTCTCTTTTTCTATCCTGTCTTTCATCCTGTTTTTTACCCACCCCACCCAGTACTTTATCTCCTATCACCCCTCCCCCCTCTTAGTAGTGTTTTTTTTTTTTTTTACTGAGGCAATTGGGGTTAAGTGACTTGCTCAGGGTCACACAGCTAGGGAATGTTAAGTGTCTGAGACCAGATTTGAACTCAGGTCCTCCTGACTTCAGGGCTGGTGCTCTAACCACTGGACCACCTAGCTGACCCTTTAGTAGTGTTTTTTAACCCACTCCACTCACTACCTTATCTTCTATCAGCTCTTCTCCCTTTTGCCTTCTGTTCCTTCCTAACCCTCCCTTTTTTTTCTTTCTCCTCTGTTTTATAGGGTTAAATTAATTTCTATTCCCAAGTGAATGATTATGTTATTCCCTCAGAAACAAAACTGATGAAATCAAGCTCCAGACACTGCTCATCCCCCTCTATACTTTCTATTGTAATAGGTCTTTTGACCCCTTCATGTGAACTAATTGTCCCTTATCCCTCCCCTATCCTCTATTTCCAGTACAGACCTTCTACAACCCCTTAATGTTGTTTTTTTTAATTCATCACAAGAGGTCAAGAATATCAATGGAATTAATGAAAAAAAAAACATAAAGGATGGTTACCAGACCTAAAACTATATTATTAAACAGCAGTCATAAGAAATAGAGTGGTGGATAAGTGGTATAGATTAGATACACATGACAAAATAATCAAAGTCTATAACAATCTAATATCTGATAAACTCCCAAACTCCAGCTTCTGGAATAAGCACTAAGTAGTTGACAAAAATTACTGGGAAAACTGGAAAATGATATGTCAAAAACCCAGCAAAGACATACATCTTACACTCCATATCAAAATAAGGCCAAAATTGATATATGATTTGGGCATAAAGATGATGCCATAAACAAATTAGGAGAACAAGGGATGATTTATTTATCAGATCTTTGGAGAAGTGAGGAATTTATAACCAAAGCAGAACTAGAGAATATTATGAAAGGCAAAATGGACAACTTTGATTATATTAAATTAAAAAGGTTTTGCAAAAACAAAACCATCAAAAGTAAGATTAAAATGGAAGTACAAAGGTGGAAAAAATCTTTATAGCCAGTGTTTCTGATAAAGTTTCATTTCTGAAATATATAAAGAATTGTGTCAAATTTATAAGAATCCAAGTTGTTCCCCAAATGATAAATTGTCAAAGGATATGAACAATTTTCAGATGAAGAAATTAAAATCAATTCTAGTCATAAGAAAAGGTGCTTTACATCACTATTGATCAGAGAAATGAAAATTAAAACAACTCTGATGTGCGGCTTCACATTTCTCAGATTGGCTAAAATGATAACAAAAGTTCATAAGTGCTGGAAGGGATGTGGGAAAACTGGCACACTAATGCATTGTTAGTGAAGTTGTGAAATGATCCAACTATTCTGGAGAGCAATTTGGAACTATGTCCAGGGATCTATAAAACTGAGTATACCTTTTGACCTAGTAGTGAAACCCCTTGGTCTGTAACCCAAGGAAATCTTAAATTTGGAAAAGGACCCAAATGTGCAAAAATGTTTGTAGCAGTTCTTTTTGTGATATCAAAGAATTGGAAAATGAATAGATGCTCATCAGTTGGGTAATGACTGAACAAGTTATGGTATATGAAGATAATGGAATATTATTATTCTATAAAAAATGATGAACAAGCTGGTTTTAGAAAGGCCTGTAAAAAATTTACATGAACTAACACTGAGCAAAACAAACAGAACCAGGAACACATTGTCCATAATAATAGCAAGAATGTGTGATAATCAACTATGAAAGACTTGGTTCTTCTGAGTGATTCAGTGATTTTAAACAATCCCAATAGACTTTGGGCATCTGCATCCAGAAAAAGAACTAAGGAGACTGAATGTAAATTAGCACATGCTATGTTCACTTTTTAAAAAATCTCACCCATGGTTTTTCCCTTCTGTTCTGATTTTTCTCTCCTAACAGGTTTCATAAAGTAATGGGTATTAAAAATAAATAAATTTGCTAGAAAAAATTGAAGTTATAGTGGGATGTGAAAAATCTATTAAGTTTTCTCCTACTATACTTGACATCCTGGATGTAAATACCTAAACATGATACCAATCTGGTAAGTACCATGTGTAAAACAAAACAAATTCATACAATGATAAAAGTAGAGTTTAATTGATGATTCTTTGTGCCAACTCCACAAACCAATTCTATAAAGCCAGAAATTTTTCCAGCACCTTGCTATCATTTTTCAAAATGTTTTCTACTCTGAAGGTTGAAATTATTATAAATTATAACAACTTATAGTAAAAACATGAAATATTTTGTTTTCTACATAATTAGAATTATTGCCTGTTAGAATTGTAAGGGACCTTAGAGATCATCTGCTCTATCATCTTGTTTTAAACTTAAGGAAATGCAAGTCCATAAATATTAAATAAATGGCCAATGATTACATAACTAGTATAAGGGGAGGAAGAAACTAGATCTTTATTATATAGTTCTATGCCTTCTGCTTGATTTTCAAAGTTTTTAAAACTTTGATGGGAATCAGGTTCTGTTGTTTTTACCATTTCTATTTAAATCAATATGGTGAGAGAAAAGAGAACTTGGTTCTCAAATCAGAACCTTTTTGGTCCTCTGATTCCTCATCTCTAAAATGAGGAGCTTGAAATAAATGGTCTCTGAGGTCAGTTTCATTTGTAACAATGCAATCTTAAAACTGGAAGAATTTTGACATATAAAAAATTAACTATATAATAAGGAGCCTTTAAAATATGTGTATATATGGAGAGACTTGCATGGACTGATCCTGAGTGAAATGAGCAGAACTAGTAGATCATTATACACAGCAACAACAATACTATATGATGATCAGTTCTGATGGACATGGCTCTCTTCAACAATGAAATGTTTCAAACCAGTTCCAATTGTTCAGTGAAGAAAGCCATATACACCCAGAGAGAGGGATATGAAATGTGGACCACAACATAACATTTTCATGCTCTCTATTGATGTTTGCTTGCATTGTGTTTCCTTTCTCTGATTTTTTTTCTTGTAGATAACGATTTTTCTTGCACAACAATAAGTGTGGAAATATGTATACATATATTCGATTTGTCAAGTATTTTAACATAATTAACATACAGTGGATTTCCTGCCATCTAGGGGAGGGGTGGGGACTAGGGGGGGAAAATTTGTAACAGAAAGCTTTGTAAGGGTTAATGTTGAAGAATTACCCATACATATGTTTTGCAAATAAAAAGTTTTAATAATAAAATAAATAAATAAATTTGTATATATACATGTCTATGCCTATATGTAGATAAGTATTTGTTTCTCAACAGCAAAATTGACATGCATTTGAAAACTTTTAATTTGAAGACACTTGTTAGGTTGATGAATTCCTTAATAGAACTTACCTGAAAATAATTTGTCACATGGAATTTGAAACTTTACTCCTAAGTGCAAATAGCAGTACAAGTTTTCACAAGTGTTTGCCACATACTAACTGTGTGAAGTAGGGAGCAAAAGTTTGATTCAATACATTTTATCAATAAGAAACAAAAAAAAATCCTGATTTTTTGTTTGTTTTTAATATTTGTCAATTTTTCTTGAGCTAGGCCTGAATCCAGTACTCATTGGCACTGAAACTTTGACTTTCGCTTTCCTATGTGGCTTCTTCTCCCCTCTATGGACAAGATGCTGGCTCCCCACTTCTGGGCTTACCATATAAATGTCAAACTTAAAGCTGATACTCTTAACTGGCATAGCCCACTGCAGCTCAGAAGATTCACCAACTTCAGCATTCCCTTTAGTAAATATTATAGGTGGTACCCACCAAACCTGTCTCAAAGTGTTACAAGTTATGACACAATAGAAGAGATTTCTTCTATAATTATAGTTGTTAGGTTTTGCACAGAATTGGCATTAATGGAAATATACAGGAACATAATTTTTATTTTCACAGAAAGAAAAATTTGTGTATATTTCAGTCTATCAGATTAGAAGCTTTCCATTTTCTGTTTTGGAAGAGGAAGGAAATACTCTGCTTATTCCCAACCCCTTTTCTTTTTCACATTCCCTTATTTTTTTTCTGTGAACTCTTCTGCTTTTGTTTATAGTTTAGGTGACAAGATACAAACCAGAAATTGGAAGAAGTGAGAGGAGTGAAGTTGACAAAGTTGTCTATTTGGAAACATGCTATAATTCCATCATTTGTATCTGGCCTCCTGAAGCATGTCTTCTCTTCAGCCTATGTTGTAAGTGTGTGTGTGTGTGTGTGTGTGTGTGTGTGTGTGTGTGTGTAAATTCCAGTGGGGTGATTCATTCTGACTTGGGAGTTCTTTGCATCTTTTACTCTACAAAATACGTGAGAGACTGGCAAGAGAGGGTCTCACTCCTTCTGAATTTTCTGAACAATCCTTTTTTCCCCTCATAATAAGAGATTTTCCTATGAGAAAATTTCCAGTTATGACTTAACAATTCCATGTTTCGCAATCCAACTTGCCCTTCTTGTCTATTTCTTCCCCTGCCCCCCCCCCCACTTCGGGCAAGTCGGGAGGAGTTGTGTGAGATTACCAGTACAATTAAGGCTCTGGGAAGAGGAAAACTTGTATTATGGCTTTGATAACCCTTTAGGGAGAATGAGACGCTCTTCTGCCACAAATTCCAATTTTAGTGTTGGAGACAACAATAATAAGGAACAGAAGAAACACAGGAAAGCAGACATGTGATTTAAAATCATCCATAACCAGAAGTGTTTATCTAGAAACATGAGACTCTGGCAAGATGTCTATCATCCTCTCTTTGCATATATTCCATTTTGGAGAGAATAGCTCTTATCTAATATTTAAGTGCTTTTACAACCTTATTTTGGAAAGGTCTCTCTGGTCACACGTACCTTAAACTAGAAAGGAAAGCAGCTGATTGCATTTTTTTTAAACAGTGGCGGCTTCTGTAAAACAATGCACAATACATTTATACCATTGCTAGCAAAGATTAAGATAAATGGAATAGTTACATCCACTGGGATTAGGATTGCAAATTTCTTTGTCTCTTCCATGTGCATCTAACATACTTACTTTTCAGGAAAGCCATAGAAGAAAGTTAATGAATTGTTAGAATTAATGAGACTCTAGGGAATATATATATTTGGGGAGCTGTCTCTGGATTGCTACACCACCTAAAGAAAATGCAATCTAGCCCCTAAGAAAAATGCTTTCTTATCTAATAATAATAACATATTATAAAATATATGGTGTTGTAACAGATTAATATTAGGAAGACAAATGTTTTGAATTGCCTTGTCAGTAGTGTCTATATTACAATGATCCATCCACACTTTCTTTTCCACTCTCCCCTATCCACTCCAAATTCAACAAACATTTACTGAGTATCAACTATCTGAAGAGAATTGTGCCAGACCTTTATAATGAACAAGATCATAAAAAAGTACAAAGCTTTTCAGCCAACTTAGGTACTAAATTGATGTTGGGCCTCTTTAGAAAAGTACTTCATTCACCATCATTATTATTGCTTGCTATATCTTTATGGCAACTTAGGATTTTCAAAACACTTGAAGTACATTATATATGTTTGATTCCAACAACAACCCTATAAGATAGGTGCTATTATCCTGATTTTACAATTGAGTGAAGTAAAGCTGAGAGGTTAAAAGAGCTGCTTAAGGTCATACAATTATTAAATATCTGAGGTGGTAAGAAGTTTATAATAAGCTTTATAAATATCATCTTGTTTAATTCTTGCAATCTTATAAAAATAGGTCTTATTATTATCATCATTTTATAGATGAGAAAATTGAGCCAGACAGAGTTTGGGGGGCTTGCTTAGGATCACACAGCTAGAAAACATTTGAGGTAGGATTTGAAAACAGATCTTCAAGATTTCATTATGTCCATTGTGCTACCTAGGTGCTTTTTAACTTCTGATACTTTCTTTTTGCCTCTGAGATTTATAAAATGGAATGGCAGAACCCAGATCCTGAGGTTCCTATAGGCAAAGCAATTCCAGAGGAAGCCATCAAGGGAGATACAACGTGGTCACCTTTTCAAAAGGCCTTCCTGGAGGATTGCATAAAGAATCTCAAAAGAGAGCTGGATGTTAAATGGGAAAATAAACTGAGATCAGTGCAAGAAGGATATAATGCCCTGCAAGCAGAATATAATGCCCCGCAAAAGAGATATGAAAAAGACACCAATTTATTGAAAAACAAAATTGGTGAAGTGGAAAAAGTATGCAATGAACAAATTGGCCAGTTACAAAAGGAGCTAAAAAAGATAACTGAAGAAAACAATACTTTAAAAATAAGAATTGAACAAATGCAAGTGAATGACTCAATAAGACTTCAAGAATCAGTCAAACAAAAACAAAAAAAAATGAAAAAATAGAAGAAAATTTGAAATATCTCCTAGGAAAAACAACTGACTTGGAAAATAGATCTAGGTATTGGACTTCCTAAAAGCCATTATGAAAACAAGAATCTAAACACTATCTTCCAGGAAATACTGAAAGAAAACTGCCCTGAGGTTGTAGAATAAGAAGGCAAAATCACCATTGAAAGAATTCATCGATCACCTCCTGAAAGAGACCCCAAAATTAAAACTCCAAGGAATATTGTGGCTAAATTTCAGGACTATCACACCAAGGAAAAGATTTTGCTAGCAGCTAGAAAGAAACAATTCAAATAATGAGGATCTATAATTAGAATCACACATGATCTGTCAGCCTCCACATTGAAGGATGGAAGGGCCTGGAACCAGATATTCCGAAAGTCAAAGGAACTTGGATTACTGCCAAGAATAACCTATCCAGCTAGAATGAGCATTATCCTCCAGGGAAGAAGATGGTCATTTAATTATATAGGTGAGTTTCACCTATTTCTAATGAAAAGACCAGATCTGAACAAAAAATTTGACCTCCAAACTCAGAACTCAAGAGAAGCATAAAAAGATAAAAAAAAGAAAGGACTCTTGAGAACTTTATTTTTACTATGGGGATACTAAAAGATTGGGGGTATAATTTGATATTACTTTGTTAATAAGAAAAAGAAAACCAGAGAGGAAAAGGCTATCATACTGGGGGAAAGAGGGAAAAGGTGGTAAAATAAGGTTAAAAAAAGGAGGTAAAAATAAGGTAAGATCTCATGAAGAGGCATAGAAAACCTAATATAATTGAGGGAAAGAAGGGAGGGAGATGAGCATTGTGTAAATCTTACTCTCATCAGATTGCACTCTTAAAGTGTATATCAGACACATTTGGTTTCACAGAGAAACTTGTCTTTCCTTATAGGGAAGTGGGAGGAAAAGGAGGAAAAGAAAGGGATAGACTAGTAGAAGGGAAATTAGAAGAATCAGGGGAAAGGAGTAAAAAAGGGGGAGGGGCTCTAAAAGGGGGAGGATTGTTTGTGGGAGGGGGTCATCAAAAGCAAAATACTGAGGGGGGGAGGGAGAAAGGGAAAAGGGAAGGGAAAAACATAACTTGGGTAAATAAGATGGCAGGAAATACAGAATTAGTTATTCTAACTGTGAATGTGAATGGGATGAACTTTCCCATAAAGAGGAAGCAGATAGCAGACTGGATTAAAAACCAGAATCCAACAATATGTTGTCTACAAGAAACATATCTAAAGCATAGTGACACATGAAGGGTGAAGGTAAAAGGCTGGAGCAGAACCTATTATGCTTCAGGTGAACAAAAAAAAGCAGGGTAGCAATCCTGATATCAGTTCAAGTTAAAGCAAAGATAGATCTAATCAAAAGAGATAAGGAAGGAAACTATATTTTATTAAAGGTACCATAAATAATGTAGCAATTATCAATACTAAATATATATGCACCAAATGGTATAGCATCCAAATTCCTAGGGGAGAAATTAAGAAAGATGCAAGAAGAAATCGACAGCCAAACTACACTAGTGGGGGATCTCAACCTTGCTCTCTCAGAATTAGATAAATCAAACCACAAAATAAATAAGAAAGAAAGTAAGGAGGTAAACCAGTTGTTAGAAAAGTTACGTATGATAGATCTTTGGAGAAAAGTGAATGGAGACAGTAGGGAGTTTACTTTTTTTTCAGAGGTTCATGGAACTTATACAAAAATTGACCATATGTTAGGGCATAAAAACCTCAAAATCAAATGCAGAAAGGCAGAAATAGTAAATGCATCTTTTCCAGATAATGATGCAATAAAAATCACATGCAATATAAGGCCAGGAGAAAATAGACCAAAAGTTAATTGGAAATTAAATAATCCTGAAGAATGAATGTGTGAAAGAGCAAATCATAGACACAATCAATAATTTCATCCAGGAGAATGACAGTAATGAGACAACATACCAAAACTTGTGGGATACGGCCAAAGCAGTTATAAGGGGCAATTTTATATCTTTAGATGCTTATTTGCATAAAATAGAGAAAGAAAAGATCAACGAATTGGGCTTGTTATTAAAAAAAAAAACTAGAAAAAGAACAAATTAAAAACCTTCAATTAAATACCAAATTGGAAATTCTAAAAATAAAAGGGGAAATTAATAAAATTGAAAATAAGAAAACTATTAAATAAAAAAAACTGAGTTGGTTTTATGAAAAAACCAACAAAATAGATAAGCCTTTAGTTAATTTGATAAGAAAAAGGAAAGAGGAAAATCAAATTGTTAGTCTCAAAAATGATAAGGGAGAACTTTCCTCCAATCAAGAGGAAATTAGAGTAATAATTAGGAGTTACTTTGCCCAACTTTATGACAATAAGTTTGATAATCTAAATGAAATGGAGGAATATCTACAAAAATGTAGATTGCCCAGGTTAACAGAAGAGGAAATAAATTATTTAAATAGCCCCATATTAGAAAAAGAAATAGAACAAGCTACTAACCAACTCCCTAAGAAAAAGTCTCCAGGGACAGATGGATTTACATGTGAATTCTACCAAACATTCAAAAAACAATTAATTCCAAATTTTTCTCCCACTCTTTCTGCACATCCTTCCATAGACAGCAAACAATCCAATATAGGTTAAACCTGTGCAATTCATCTAAACATATTTCCATTTTTCGCATGCTACACTAGAAAAAATCAGATCAAAGGTAAAAGAGAAAAACAAATAAACAGCAAAAAAAGGTGAAAATATGATTCCGTGATCAACATTTGCATAAGTGGTTCTCTCTCTAGATGCAGAGAGCTCTATCACAAATCTATTGGAAATACCTTGAATCACTTCATTGTTGAAAAGAGCCAAGTCCAGAAGCAGACCTAAGATGGCAGAGAGGAGACACATTTTTTTTTCTGAGCTCTTCCCAATATCCCTCAAATTAACAGCAAATCAAGCCTCTGAACTGGTTTTGGAGTGACAGAACCCACATATACTTGAAGTATAACAGATTTCCAACAGAAGATAATTTGGAATATCTTCAGAAAAGGTCTATTTCAATAGGCCCCACAAAGAGGCAGGCAGAGCACAGGCAGCCAAGTGCAGGCAGTGCAGAGACCCAAGACAGTGTGACATCCCCTGCACCAGGGAATCTATCAAGAGGAATATACAGCAGTGTTGGCTACTCTGTCCAAGCCAGTAGGTCAACAGATTAGCTGTAAGACATCCAACACAAATACAAAAGGCAAATAGTGAGCCATTAAACCCCACAGGACCAGGCCATGAACACCCAGCTCTAGAAATTATTCAGCAATGACCAAGCACAACCACTGTGGCCTGTAGAGAAAACTTGGACAATCTCCCCTTTGTCCTAAAACCAAAAAGAGCACTGACCAAAGATAATTTTTATGGAAAAAGAGAAGAACAGATTTCAAATCCTGAGGAAACTAAAAGCAAATTGTCTCCAGATGGAGTTTGAAAGGGTGATAGAAAGGTTCTCTTGGAAGAATTTTAAAAGGATCTTAAAAAAAGAGTTAGAAGAAAAATGGGAACAGGAAATGAGAACTTTGCAAGAGGATTTAGAGAAGGAAACAGAGAAATCATCTGAAGAAATCTCCTTACAAAATATATTTAATGAAATAGAAAACGCATACAATTCCTTAAAAATAGATTTGGCAATATGCAAAAAAGAAAATAACTCCTTGAAGAACAGAATTTGTGAAAATAAAACAAAACAAAAAACTACATAAGACAATATCTAAAAATTCAATTCACCAAATAAAAAAAGAGCTAAAAAAAGGTAACTGAACAAAATAATTCACTAAAAATTAGAACTGAACAAATGGAAATAAGTGACTTTATGAGACATCAAGAATCAGTCAAACAAATCCCTCCCCTCCCAGAAAAGAAAAAGAAAAATAGAAGAAAATGTAAACTACCTCACTGAAAAAACAACTGACCTGGAAAATAGATCTAGGAGAGATGATCTAAGAATTATTGAACTTCCTGAAAACCAAAATGAAAAAAAAAGAGCCTAGACATTATTTTTCAGGAAATCATCAAGAAAAACTGCCCTGATGTTCTAAAATCAGAAGGTAAAGTAGCCATTGAAAGAATTCATCTATCACCTCTTGAAAGAGACCCCAAAATGAAAACTCCAAGGAATATTGTAGCCAAATTTCAGAACTACTGAACTAAGGAAAAAATATTGCAAGCTGCCAGAAAGACACAATTCAAATATTGAGGAATCACAATCAGGATTACCCAGAACCTAGAAGCAGCCACCATAAAGGACCAAAGGGCCTAGAATCTGATGTTCTGAAAAGCACAGGAATTTGGATTGCATCCAAGAATAAACTATCCAGCTAAATTAAGCATTATTTTTAGGGAAAAAGATGGACATTCAACGACATGGATGAATTTCAATTATTTATAATGAAAAGAACAGAGCTGAACAAAAAAAAATGATCACCAAATACAGAACTCAGAAGAAGAATAAAAAATAAATAAAAAGGAAAGAACCCTTGAGAATTATATTTCTGTTATGGGTAACCTTAAAGCATAGAGGTTTAATTTGATTTTACTGTAATAATATAAAAAAGAAACTAGAGGTGGAAAGGGGATTGTACTGGAAAAAAGAGGAAAATTGTGGTATGATGAGAGAAATTACATTTCAAGAAGAGGCAAAAAAGGCCTGTTATAATTGAGGAAAAGAAGGGAGGGGGATGAATATTGTGTTAATCTCCTGTCAAATTTAGCTCAAGGAGAGATTAGATATATCTTGTTTCACAAAGAAACTTGTCTTACCTTGTAGGGAAGTGGGAGGGGAAATGGAAAAGAAAGGGGTAGGCTAATAGAAGGAAAAACAGAAGTAGTAGGGGAAAGGTACAGGAAAGGGGGATGGGCTATAAAAGGGGAGGGTTGATTGAGGGAGGTGGTGGTCAGAATCAAAATACTGGGGAGGATGGAAAGGGAGAAAGGAAAGAGAAAAGCGCAATGGGGTAAATATGATGGCAGGAAATACAGAATTAGTCATTTTAACTGTGAATATGAATGTGAATGGGATAAACTCTCCCATAAAACAGAAGCAGATAGCAGACTGGATTAAAAGCCAGAATCCTACAACATATTGTTTACAAGAAACAAATTTAAAACAGAGTGATACATTTAGAGGAAAAGTAAAAAGGCTGGAGCAGAATCTATTGTGCTTCAGGTGAGATTAAAAAAGCATGGGTAGTGATCCAGATCTCAGATCAAGCAAAAGCAAAAACAGATCTAGAAGGAAACTATATATTGCCAAAGGATACCATGGATAATGAAGTAATATCAATACTAAACATATATGCACCAAGTGGTGTAGCATCCACATTCCTAGAGGAGAAGAAATGTTAAAATAAATAGATAGCAAAACTATACCAGTGGGGATCTTAACCTTGCTCTCTCAGAACTAGATAAATCAAACCACAAAATAAAATTTAAAAAGAAGTTAAGAAGATACATAGAATTTTTGAAAAGTTAGATAGATATTAGGAAAAAATTGAATGGAGACAGAAAGGAAAACACTTTTTTCTAGGTGGTTCATGAAACCTATACAAAAACTGAACATATATTAGAGCATAAAGACCTCAAAATCAAATGCCAAAAGGCAGAAATAGTAAACGGATTTTAAAGATCATGATTCAATAAAAATTGAATGCAATAAAAGGCCAGGGGAAAATTAATTGGAAACTAAAGAATGAATGGGTGAAACAACAAATTATAGACACAATCAGTAATTTCATACAAGTCAATGACAACAGTGAGATCACATACAAAACTCTGTGGAATACAGTCAAAGCAGTTTTATATCTCTATATGTTTACTTGCATAAAATAGAGAAATAAAAGATCAATGAATTGGGCTTACAACTAAAAAAATAGAAAAAGAACAAATTAAAAACCCCCAATTAAATTTAAAATTCTGAAAATAAAAGGGAAGATTAATAAAATTTAAAGGAACAGAACTATTGAATGAATAAATAAAACTAAGAGTTGGCTTTATGAAAAACCAACAAAATAATTAAAACTTTAGTTAATTTGATTAGAAAAAGGAAAGAAGAAAATCAAATTGTTAGTCTCAAAAATGAAAAGGGAGAACTTTCCATCAATGAAAAGGAAATTAGAGCAATAATTAGGAATTATTTTGACCAAATATGTCAATGCATTTAATAATCCAAGTGAAATGGAGGAATACCTACAAAAATATAGATTGCTCAGATTAACAGAAGAGAAAATAAATTATTTAAATAGTCCCATTTTAGAAAAAAAATAGAACAAACTTTTAATCAACTTCCTAAGAAAAAATCTCAGGGCCAGATAGATTTACATGTGAATTCTAACAAATATTTAAAGAGCAATTAATTCCAATACTTTGCAAACTATTTTAAAAAATAGGAAAAGAATGAGTTCTACCAAATTCCTTTATGACACAGATATGACACTGATTACAGAAAGTTATCTGCAGGATAACCAAGAAGAATTTATACCAGCAATATAGATCTGGTTCAATATTAGGAAAACTATTAGCATAATTGACTATCAGTAACTAATCTAACAAAAACCATATAATTATCTCAATAGAAGCAGAAAAAAATTGATAAAATCCAACACCCATTCCTATTAAAAAATACTAGAAAGTATAGGAATAAATGGAATTTTTCTGAAAATGATCAGTAATATTTATTTAAAATCACCAGCAAGTATCATATGTAATGGGGACAAACTAGAACTATTCCCAATAAGATCAGGAGCAAAACAAGGTTGTTTCACCATTAGTATTGTATATTATATGAGCACTGTTAGCTTTGAAAATAATAGAAGAAAATGAGATTAAAGGAATTAGAGTAAGTAATGAGGAAACCAAATTATCACTCTTTGCAGATGATATGATCATTCTTTGCAGATGATATGATGGTATATTTGGAGAACCCTATAGAATCAATAAACAAACTACTAGAAACAATTCACAACTTTAGAAAAGTTTCAGGATACAAAATAGATCCACTTGAATCATCAGCATTTTTATATATTACCAACAAAGTCCAGCAGTAAGAGATACAAAGAGAAATTCCATTTAAAATAACTGTAGATAATATAACATATCTGAGAGTCTACATGTCAAGGCAAAGTCAGGAACTTCATTATATGAACACAACTACAAAACACTTTCTACAGAAATAGAGTTAAATCTAATCAATTGGAAAAATATCAAGTGTTCATGGGTAGGCGAAGCAAATATAATAAAAATGATAATACTACCTAAATTAATCTACTTATTTGGTACCATATCAATCAAACTCCCAAGAAATTATTTTATAAATCTAGAAAATATAATAACAAAGTTCATTTGGAAGAACAAAAGGAAATTAATGAAAAAAAGGCAAATGAATGTGACCCAATAGTGCCATACCTAAAATTGTATTAAAAAACAGAGGTCACCAAAATCATTTGGTACTGGCTAAGAAAAAGAGTAGTCTACCAGTAGAATAGGTTAGGTTCACAGGACAAAATAATACTATAGGTAATCTAGTATTTGACAAACTCAAAGACCCAAGTTTTTGGGATAATAACTCACTATTTGATAAAAACTGCTGGGGAAACTGAAAACTAGTGTGGCAGAAATGAGGCATTGACTCACACCTAACATCATATACAAAGATAGGATCCAAAATGGGTTCATGATTTATTTATTTATTTAATTTTAAAGCTTTTTATTTTCAAAACATATGCATGGATAATTTTCCAATATTGACCTTTTCATACCCTTGTGTTTCATATTTTCCCCTCCTTTTCCCCACCCCCTCCTCTAGATGGCAAGCAACCCAATATATATTATATATGTTAAAATATAGGTTAAATCCAATATATGAAAACATTTATTCAATTCTCTTGCTGCACAAGAAAAATCAGATGAAAAAGGAAAATGAGTAAGAAAACAAAATGAAAGTGAACAACAACAAAAAGAGTGAGAATTATGTTGTAATCCACATTCAATTCCCACAGTCCTCTCTCTGGGTATAGATGGCTGTCTTCATCACAAGATCATTGGAACTGGCATCAGTCATTTCATTGTTGGAAAGAGTCAGGTTCATCAGAATTGATAGTTATATAATATTGATGTTGCTGTGTATAATGATCTCCTGGTTCTGCTCATTTCACATAGCATCAGTTCATGTAAGTCTCTCCAGGACTCTCTAAAATCACCCTCCTGATCATTTCTTATAGAAAAATAATATTCCATAACATTCATATACTATAACTTATTCATCCACTCTCCAAATGATGGGCATCCACTCAGTTTCCACTTACTTGCCACTACGAAAAGGGCTGCCACAAACATTTTTGCATATTCCTTTCTTTAAGATCTTTTTGGGATATAGGCCCAATAGAAACACTGCTGGATCAAAGAGTATGCACACTTTTGAGCATAGTTCCAAAGTGCTCTCTAGAATGGCTGGATTTATTCACAGTTCATTTTCACATTAAAAAGTTCTGATAGAAGCCTCATTTCTAAAATAAATTAGAGAATTAACTCAAAGTTATAAGAATTCAAGCTATTCTCCAATTGATAAATGGTTAAAGGATGTGAATAGGCAGTATTCAGATGGAGAAATTGAAACTATCTCTAGTTAAATGAAAAGATGCTCTAAATAACTATTGATCAGAGAAATGCAAATTAAGACAATTCTGAGGTACCACTATACACTTCTCAGATTGGCTAAGATGACAGAAAAGATAATAATTAATGTTGGATAGGGATGAAAGAAAAATGGGACTAATATATTATTGGTAGAATTGTGAACTGATCCAACCATTCTGGAGAGCAATTTGGAATTTGCCCAAAAGACTATCAAAATATGCATACCTTTTGATCCAGCAGTGTTCTACTAGGGTTATATCCCAAAAAGATCTTAAAGGAGGGAAAGGGACCCACATGTGCAAAAATCTTTGTGGCAGCCTGTTTTGTAGTGGCAAGAAACTGGAAACTATATAGATACCCATCAATTGGAGAATGGCTGAGTAAGTCATGGTATATGATTGTTGTGAAAGATTCTTGTTCTATGAGATCAAAGAAGCCTGGAGAGACTTACATGAACTGATACTAAGTGAAATGAGCAGAACCAGGAGATCATTGTACATGGAAACAACAAGATTATACAATGATCAATTCTGATGGATGTGGCTCTTCTCAACAATGAGGTGATTTAGGACAGTTCCAATGATCTTGTAATAATGAAAGCCATGTACACTCAGAGAGAGGACTGTAAGAACTAAGTGTTGACCACAATATAGCATTTTCACTTCTGTTGTTGTTGTTTGCTTGAATTTTATTATTTTTCCACTTTTTGATCTGATTTTTCTTGTGCAGTAAGACAATTTTATAAATATGTATGCCTAAAATGTTTGTGGCAGCCCTTTTTGTAGTGGCAAGAAACTGAAAATTGAAAGGATGCCCATCAATTGGAGAATGGCTGAATAAATTATGGTATATGAATGTTATGGAATATTATTGCTCTGTAAGAAACGACCAACAGGAGGATTTCAGAGAAGCCTGGAGAGACCTATATGAACTGATGCTGAGTGAAATCAGCAGAACCAGGAGATCATTATACACAGCAACAAGACTATACGATGATCAATTCTGATGGACATGGTTCTCTTCAACAATGATGTGATTCAAACCAGTTCCTATTGTTCAGCGATGAAGATAGTCATATACATCCAGAGAGAGGCCTGTGGGAACTGAGTGCGGACCACAACACAGCATTTTAACGCTTTCTGTGAATATCTCCATGCATTTTGTTTTCCTTCTTAGGTTGTTTTTTCTTCTTCTCTTTCTAGATCTGATGTTTCTTATGCAGTAAGATAACTGTATAGATATGTATACATATATTGTATTTGTCATATAATTTATCCTATTTAGCATATATTAGATTACCTGTCATCTAGGGGAAGGAGGGAAAAAGCTTGGGAAAAAAAAAGTTTTTGCAAAGGTCAATGTAGAAAAATCACTCATATGTTTTGTAAATAAAAAGCTTTATTTAAAAATAAAATAAAATAAAATAAATATGTATGCCTATATTGGATTTACATATATTTTTACCACGTTTAACATATATTGGATTACTTGCCATCTAGGGGAAAGGGTGGGGGGAAGGGAAGGAAATATTGGAACACAAGGTTTTGCAAGAGTCAATGTTAAAAAAATTTTTTTCCTTGCATGTTTTAAAAATAAAAAGCTTCAATAAAAAAAAAGAAAGAAAAGAGCCAAGTCCATCACAGCTGATCATCACATAATCTTGTTGTTGCTATGTATATTGTTCCCTTAATTCTACTCACTTCACTTAGCATCAGTTCCTGTAAGTCTTTCCAGGCTTTTTTGAAATCAGCCTGCTCATAATTTCCTAGAGAAAAAAATAATATTCCATTATATACATATACCATACCTTCTTCAGCCATTTCCCAACTGAATTTCCAGTTCTTTGCCACTACAAAAAGGGCTGCTGTAAATATTTTTGCACATATGGGTGCTTTTCTCATTAGGACTAGAAATAACTTTAATTTCATCATCTGAAAATTGTTCCTATCTTTTCACCATTTATCACTTGGGGAATGGCTTGTATTCTTTTACATTTGAGTCAATTTTCTTTGTATTTTAGAAATGAGGCTTTTATCAGAAACATTGAATGTAAAAATTTTTCCTCAGCTTTCTGATCTTGGCTGTGTTGATTTTATTTGTACAAAAACTTTTCAATCTAATGTAATCAAATTTGCATTTTATAATGTTCTCTAGTTCTTCTTTGGTCATAAATTCCTGCCTTCCCCAAAGATCTGAGAGGTAACTTATCCCTTGCTCCCCTAATTTGCATATGGTATCACCCTTTATGTCTATGAACCAATTCCTATCTTATCTTGATATAGGGTGTTCAGTGTTGATCAGTCTCTGATTTCTGCAATATTATTTCCAAGTTTACCAAGAAAATTTTGACAAATAGTTAATTCTTATCCCAGAACCTGGAGTCTTTGATTTATTAAACACTAGATCACTTATAGTTATTAATTGTTGCATCTTGTAAATCTAATCCATTCCACTAATTCACTACTTTCTAAGTCAGTTCCAAATGGTTTTGATGACTGCCATTTTATAATATAGTTTTATGTCTGGTACAGTTGGCTACCTTCCTTTGCATTTTTTTGTTAATTCTATTGAAATTCTTGACCTTGTTTTCTTCCCCATGGATTTTGTTATTATTTTTTCTAACTCTATTAAGTGATTTCTTGCTAATTTGATTGTAAATGGCACTGAATAAGTATATTAATTTAGATAGAATTGTAATTTTTCTTATATTAGCTCAGCCAATCCATTAACATTTTATATTCTTAAAATTGTTTAGATCTAACTTTTTTGAGTGAAAAGTGTTTTGTAATTGTGTTCAAATAGTTCCTGGTTGTGTCTTGCCAGGTAGACTTCCAAATATTTTATATTATCTACAGCTATTTAAATTTGATCTTTTTCTAGTTTTTTTAGTTGCTTGCCCAATTCATGGATCTCTTTTTCTATTTTATTCATGTAGCTATTTAGAGATATAAAATTTCCTCTAAAAACTGCTTTGGTTACATCCCATACGTTTTAGCATGTTGTTTCATTATTGTCATTTCCTTGGATAAAGTTATGGATGATTTCTGTGATTTGTTGTTTAACCCACTCATTTTTTAGAATTAGATTATTTAATTTCCAATTGGTTTTTAGTCTATCTTTTCCTGCCCTTTTATTGAATGTAATTTTTATTGCATTGTGCTCTGAAAATGAAGCATTTACTATTTCTGCCTCTCCACATTTGATTGGGAGGTGTTTATGTCCTAATACATGTTCAATTTTTGTGAAGGTGCCATGCAATGCCAAGAGAAAAGGTATATTCCTTTTTGTCCCTTTTCAATTTTCTTCTAATTCTATTAACCTCCAATTTCTTGTTTATTTTGTGGTTAGATTTAATTGATTCTGAGAGGGGATGGTTGAAGTCCCTCAACTAATATAGTCTTGCTTTCTATTTCTTCCTATAATTGGCTTAAAATCTTCTATAGGAATTTGCCTATTGGTGCGCAGACATTTAATATTATTACTACTTCAGTATTTATGATACCCTTTATCAAGATGTATTTTCCTTCCTTTCCCCCCCCCCGGAGGAAATTGGAGTTAAGTGACTTGCCCAGGATTACACAGCTAGGAAGTGTTAAGTGACTAAATTTGAACTCAGATCCTCCTGAATTCAGGGCTGGTACTCTATCCACTGTGCCACCTAGCTCCTTATTCTTTTAATAGGATCTATTTTTACTTTTGCTTTATCTGAGATCAGAAGTGCTATTCCTGGTTTTTTTACTTCAGATGAAGCATAATAAATTCTGTTCCAGTCTTTTACCTTTACTTTGTATGTGTCTCTGTGTGTCAAATATGTTTCTTGTAAACAACATATTGTAAGATTCTGTTTTTTAATCCACTCTGCTATTCATTTCTATTTTATGTGAGAGTTCATCTCATTCACATTCACTGTTATGATTATTAGTTCTGTATTTCCCTTCATTCTACTTTCTCCCCTATATATCCTTTTGTTCTCTCTTTCCACCCTGTCTTTAGTCCTGGTTTTTATCCACCCCACCCACTTCCTTATCTCCTATCATCTCTCCCCATCTCTTAGTAGTGTTTTTTAACCCACTTCACCCACTACCTTATCTTTTATAGCTTCTTCCCCTTTCTTTTACTTTTTCCCCTGGTGTTTCTGCCCTCCCTTCTATCCTATCCATCCTTTTTAAAATTATTATTCTTTCTACTCCCACTTCTTTATAGGGTTAAATAAATTTCTATTGATAACTCAATGATTAAGTTATTATTTGTAAAACCAAAATGATGAGATCAAACTTCAAACAATGCTCATCCCCCTCCCTTTTTCCCTCAATTGTAACAGATTTTTTGGGCCTCTTCATGTAATCTAATTGTTCCATTATACTTCCCCTTTCATCTTTTTCAAGTATAGACCTTTTCCCACCCCTTAATGTCTTTTTCTTTGATGTTATCATATTAGAGCCAATTCACAATCACTCCCTCAGCCCATGTGATGGCCCTCTCTGTTTGCCTAGTGACAAATACAGTTCTCAAGTGTTACAGATCATTTTCCCATCTAGGGATGTAAACAATTTAATCTTTAAATAACACATATTTCCCCCTATTTACCCTTCTATGGTTCTCTTGAGTCCTATGTTTGTAAATTTTCTGTTTAGTTCTGGATTTTTCAATAGAAATAATTGAAAATTTCTTATTTCATTGAAGCTCCATCACCTTCCCTGAAAGATGATGCTCAGTCTTGCTGAATAGTTATGTTTTGGTTGTTACCCCAGGTCTTCTGCCTATCCAGGCCTCCTATCCTTTATTGTTGAAGCTCCAAGATACTGGGTAATTGTGACTATTGTTCCTTGATATTTGAATTATTTTGGTCAAGTAGCTTGCAGTATTTTTTCCTTCGGTAATGTTCTTTGGGGTTTTCCTTGTGGGATCTCTTTCTGAAGATGATGGGGCAGTTTTTCTTAATTATCTCTTGAAAAATGCTAGTCAAGTTCTTTTTTTGGTCATGGCCTTCAGGTAGGCCAATAAAATTTATCTCTTCTGTATCTATTTTTCAGGTTGGTTTTTTTTTTTGCCAATGAGGTATTTCACTTTTTCTTCTATTTTTTCATTTTTTTAAAAATTTTGTTTCATTGATTCTTGCTGTCTTACAGTCATTAGCTTCCATTTTCTCTGTTCTAATTTTTAATGGGTGGCTTTCTTCAATTAGCTTTTCTATCTCTTTTTCCATTTGGTTAATTCTACTTTTGCAGGGGGTAGTTTTGCCTGCTCTTTTCAAGAAACAGTCTGGTTACCCAAAATTTGCTTTCTGAGCTGGGACTGGAAACTGTCCCATTGATTTGCTCCTCTATTGAGCCAGGACTGAAGGTCTTAGTTGGTGATTTTCTGTTATTAAAATCCTCTCACCAGCTTTCTCTATCTGAGCTGGGCTAAATATACTTTTCACCCCAGTGAGACTGACCTTTCTTGAAGTTTTTCTACTAGGTCTTGAAATGAGACTGGTTTCATTCAATCAGATTTTTCAAAGGCTTGGTTTCATGTGATTTTTGAAGGAAACTGGGAGAGCCTGAGCAGCTTCCTGGCTTTACTCTGCATCTTGGTTCCATTCTTTCTACAATTATTTTAAATGGGATTTCTCTTTCTATTTCTTTCTGCTGGACTTTGTTGGTAACATATAGAAATGCCAATGATTTTTGTGGGTGTTTTTTCTATCCTGTAACTTTGCTAAAGTTTCTAGTGGTTTTAAATTGATTCTATTCTGTAACTTTGCTAAAGTTTCTAGTATTTTTTTTAGTTGATTCTGTATACCATCATATCATCTGTAAAGAGTGATAATTTTAATTCCTCCTTACCTACTCTAGTTCCTTTAATTTTGTTTTCTTCTCTTATTGCTAAAGTTAGCATTTCTAGTATAAAATTGAATAGTACTGATCTTATTGGGAATGCTTGATTACATATAATGCTTGATTATAATTTTAGATTGATGCTACTTATCATTTTAAGAAAAACTTCATTTGCTCTATGCTCTCTAGTGTTTTTAATAGGAATGGGTGTCATATTTTTATCAAATTCTTTTGCTGAATCAACTGAGATAATCATATGATTTCTGTTAGTTTGGTAATTGATATGATCAATTATGCTGATATTTTCCTGATGGTGAACCAGTCCCACATTCCTATAAATACTACTTGATTATATTGTCTTATCCTAATACTTTATGATTTCTGCATCAATATTTGTTAGGGAAATTGGTCTATAATTTTCTTTCTTTGTTTTGGTTCTTCCAAAACAAAGAAGACACTTCATTTTTTAAAAAGTGATCATTCAACCTTTGCATAAAGGCTTCTAGCAAAGGAGAACACACTGCCTATTGAGGCAGTTCCATACATATTTGGACAGCTCTCATTGTTTCAAAATTATAATATCAAGCTAAAATTGATTCCTCTACAATTTTTATGTAAGGTTTATAGGCCGGCCCTCAGAGGCCAAGCAGAGCAAATCTCTTCTGCATGACAGTATTTCAAATACTTGAAGATAACTATCATGTCATCTTTAATTATTCACCAAGCTAAAAATCTTTAGTTTAAGTATATCCTCACATGTCATGAATTTGAGGTCAATATCCTCATCCTTCTCCTTCCTTTGGATGATGTCCTTTTTCCTTAAAATGTCATATTTAGAACTGAACACAAGACTTCACAAGTAAAATGACCAGTGCAGATTACAGAAGGATTATCACCTCCTTATTTGTATACATTTCTTAATGAAGTCCAAAGTCCCATTAACTTTTTTGATTACCATGTCACAGAGCCGATTGATTTTGAGCTTGCTGTCCACTAAAGCTGCCAAATCATGGCCATTTAGCCATATTCATACCATATTATATTTGTGATGTTGATTCTTTGAAATCAAATATAAAACTTTATTATTCCCTTTTAGTTGTACTACCCTACATCCAATGCTGAACTTCTAGCCTGGAAAGATATTTTTTTAAAAATCTGACTTTGCTCTCCATATTGTGAGCTCTTCTCCTTATCTTTGCATTTGTCAATTTGGTAAGCAAACTGTCTATATTTTTATCTTAGTCATTGGTAAAAGTTTTAAATGATGTAAGGCCAAGGGCCCAAAGGTATAGGTAAATGCCAATGGGGTGAAATAAAATCTGAAGAATTATAATTTTATAGTGTTTTTTAAAATATTATTATAATTTTGGCATGTAAACTATAAATAAGTAAACTTTATCTTGTTCAATTCAGTCACATATCAAGGCAATTAAGTACTAAATCTGAACCCTAATGTTTCTCAACCCTTCTGCTTTGTCAGTCACCTTCTCCTTTCAGATACTTTGTCCTCTATAGATTTTCATGACATTGCTCTCTCCTGGTTCTCCTCCTATGTAGCTCTCAGTCTCCTTTACCTCTGTTATGTGTATATATCATGAATGTCACCAACTCTCTCTGTCTCTATATATGTGTCTCTCTATCTCTATTTCTGTCTCTGTTTTTCTCTGACTTTCTATTTGTTTCTCTGTGTGTGTATGTCTTTCTTTCTCTGTGTTTGTATCTCTACTATTACTTGATGATCTTAGCATCTTCTATGGATTTAATTCTTATCTCTGTGTAGAGAATCCTTAGCTCTATATATCCAGCCGTAGTCTCTCTTCTGAACTATAATCACAAATCACATTGTCTTTTACACATTGTCAACTGGATATTTTCTAGATATCTGAGCTTATCACATCCAAAATTCTCTTAATTATCTTTTCTTCAATATGCTGCCCTCTTCAGAATTTCTCTATAATTATTAATTAATTTAACTATTTTTTCCCTGTAAAATTATTGAGAAATCCATCATCCTCCCAGTCACCCAGGCTTGCAACATTAGAGAAATCCTTGATTATTTACTTGTTTTCTAATTCATATATACAGATAACCATCTTTCCAAATATTGTGATAATTTCTACTTTCAAAATATCTCTAGCAAACAGCCTCTTCTTTCCATTTACACAACCAAATCACTCATCATATTTCAACCAAAAACACTTATCATTTCTTACCTGGATTATTATAAAAACCTTCTAACTGTCCTCTCTGTCTAGTCTTTCTCCACTCCCAACTCACTTCAATTTAGCTTCTGTTGGTTATAATAGAGAAGAATTTAAAGTATGCATAAGGGGAAGGTTCATTTTGACTCAATTTATCTATGTGTCACATATTTGTATTCATGGTGGTAGTGGCAATAATAATAGTGGGGGGGAATGTTAGTGGAAGTGGTAATAGTGATGATGGTGATATGGTGATGGTGGTAGTGTTAATAATAATAGTAGTAATGGACCTTGATGTATTAAAACATTAAATAATGCCTTTCATTTAGAATAAAATACTTGATATTTATTCAGTACTTTACACCTATTGAGCTTTTCATTATATATTATCAAGTAATACAAAAGGTAAAAAAACAAAAAAACTTTTAAATAATTAAAGTGGGATCTCATTAGATATAACATCACATTTTTCATCTAAGATATAAGGATATGAGTTCCTATTTTAGTGACTTTTTTTAACTTGACAGTTTCTGTGAAGAAACCTATTTATAAAGCTTAAAGCACTGTGTAGAAGTAACAATAATTGTAATGATAATTCTTCTTCCTCTTTTCCTTATTAAAATGGCCTCTCTATTATTATCTCATTTGAATAGAAACCAATCCTGTGAAGTATGTATATATATATATATGTATATATATATATACATATATGAGGAGAAATATGTTATGATGGAGAAAATATGGGATTTTTATAAGAGGTTAAATCCTATATTGGCACTTCCTGGGGGAATCCACTTGACATTCCTGTGCCTCAGTTTCCTTAGCTATAAAATGAAGGTATAACTAAAGCAATCTTTGAGGATTTTATAGTTCTAAATTTATATTTTAATGTTTGTCTCATTTTTCCACATAAGGAATATAAAGATGAAGGAATGTGCTGAGAAGTCCTGGAGCTTAGCCAGCACCTTGATAGAACTCAGGTTTTGTGCTCTTTCTACTGTATTATGTAATGACTTTTAAAAGGTACAGTCTCTAGCAGCTCCTCATCATTTCAGTTTTAGAATTCCTGAGTCACAGATTAAAAATTGTGACTCTTTCCAGTGTCTTGAGAAGTTGGATTCTAGACCATTGTGATGAGTCAACTACTTAGGCACAGCCTAATATCAATACCATGAGCTTCATTTACATAAGCTTGTCATATATTTATATATTGTAATTTAGTTTCTACTCTTCTAAGCCACAGACTATTTTATCACATTTCCTGCTTTCAAATATTTTCTTTCATTCTTTCATTCCCTGTACTTTTTATTTTTCCTCTCCTAAAGTGAATCAGATCAAATACCATCTCCACTACTTATTACTTTTACTCCATATTATCTACTATTTTGAATTGGGCTGAGGTACAGGAATGTCTTTATAGCCTCAGCACTTGGCACAATAGCTTTGAACCTAGTAGGCACTGAAAAAAACATTTATTGACTTGAATGGTTAAATTGATCATTTTTAACAAATCAATGATAAAATATTTATAATGTGGGGCTTTCTAACCAAAGACTTCAAAACATTTATGGGAATTCAGGGATATAGTTATATAGAGATTTTTGTATCAATATGTTCTTAGGTTATAAAATGCATATAAAAATAATCATAAAAATTCACTGTCTCTCTTAAACTACATGGAGCTTTCAGAAATATGATGTAATAAGTTGGAGATCACTAAAATGAGACACACAGACACAGAATTATAGCTCTACAAGGCACCTTAATTGATCATTTAGTTCCCAAATTCTTAAACTGTGGGTCATGACCCCATATGGGGGTCTCATAACTGAATGTGAGAGTTGTGATATTATGGTTATCAATAAATGCTTGATAAATATACCTATTTTGCATACCCATAGTCATGTAAAAATTTCTCTAGTGAAAAGGAGTCATGAGTGGAAATAGTTTTAAAAGCCCTGATCTAGTCCAAATCATATTCCCTTTGTAGCATACCCTCTCTCATATACATGAAAAGTGCTCATCCAACTTTTGCTCAAAGATCTCCAGTACTGGGGTATCCACTACTATTTGTTGTACTTTTGGATAGCTGTAATGATTAGTAAGTTTTCATATTGATTCTCAGATCTCTAAAGCTTGGTACCAGGATCCATTACTTCAGCCATATCCCAGGGACAAAATAGAGATGATAAGAATCAATGGTTTTATCCATATTTGACTCCTTCAGGACTGCATTCACTTCAGATGTTGTGACTATCAATGACCCCTTCACTGACCTGAACTACATGGCATTTTTGTTACTACATGGATCTATCCATAGCATATTCAGGGGAATTGTCAAGGAAAAATGATGATCATTCAAAAACTCATTATCATCTTCCTGGAGTATACTCCCACTAGTTATCATTTTTATGCTTCATATCAAAGACGACCAGTATGACATTGTGATGTCAGGGTCAATGTAAAGTTTGTCCAACTATAGTTGATAAGACCAAGATGAGCTTAGAAGACCATAGGTTGGTCATAAATATTAAATGGGGGCTGCTGAGGTTGAGTATGTAATAGAGTCATTTGGTGTCTTTTCCATCATGGAAAAGACTAGAGCTCATTTGACAGGAGAAGCCAAGCATGCCATTATTCCTGCCCATTCTACTGATGCCCCTATGTTTTTGATGGCTGTAAACCATGAGAAATATGATAATTCCCTTAGGATTATCAGTAAGGTCCCCTGAACCACCAACTGCTTCCCCACTCTAGCCAAAGCCATTCATGAAACTTTGGCATTTTGAAAGGACTTATGACCACAATCCATACCATTACTGCTTTCCAGAAGGTAGTAGATGGCCTCCTCTGGCAAGTTGATGGGTATGGTGCTGTCCAAAATATCCTCCTTGCTTCCTCTAGTACTGCTAAGGCTATAAACAATGTCATATCAAAGATGAATGGGAAACTAATAGGCATGGCCTTCTATGTTCTTATTCCCAAAGTATCTACTTAGTCCTAAAGAAAACTACTGTATATAATGATATCAAGAAAGTGGTAAAGCAAATATCAGGGTTATCCTTGAAAATCATCTTGGACAACACAGAGGATCCAGTTTTATGCTGTAAGTTTAATAACAACCTCTTCTATCTTTGATGCTGGCTCTGATGTTGCCTTCACTGACTTTTTTGTCACGTGTATTTCTTGGTAAGACAATGAGTACAGTTCTAGAAATCATGTAGTAGATCTCAGGAGACAGCTAAGTGGTACCATTAGTGGATAGAGTGGATAGAATCATGAAGACCTGAGTTCAAATTTGACCTCATATACATAAAAACTGTGGAATCTTGTTTTTCTCAGTTACTCATCTGCAAAAATGAACTGGAGAAAGAAATGGCAAGCCCCTCCATTATCTTTGGAAAAAAAGAGGGGGTCACAAAGAGTTGAATACAACTGAAACAACTGAACAACAATCACAAAGTAAACTTCATGGTCTAAATGTATTCTAAGGCGTAAAGTAAAAGGCCATGAACCTTTATTTTCAGTCAAAAAAGCAGTACCACCACTGAGGAGCCCAAATTCCCTAACTATTTTCTTATATTGGGGAACCTAAACCCATTCAAAGTCCTTGTATTAGTCATCCTATAATAGGGAAAGAAAATAATAGAGTTCTATGTTGTATATTATCAATAAATTCACTATATTCAGTGCAAAAAAAGTTTCCCATTAACCCACCAAACCCCAAAACAACCCAAAACTTACTTACTTCTTTGCAACTTTCTTCCACTGATGAGACTTCTGCCTCCTTCTTCCAGGCATAATTAATTGACTCTTTCAGGTGAGACCCTTCAAATACTTGAAGATTGTTTTAATGCCTCATGAGTTAATAAGTAATGGGAGGCATCTTCCTGACTTCCAACTATACTTTTTTCATGACCACTAGACCAGTAAATTTTACTTTCAGTATATTATTCATAAATAGTATTTTTTCCAGAGTTGTCACTAAATTTATAACTGATATTATCTGAACACATCAAGCAAATGATTGTGTTGCCTAATAAAATGCAGAGCTATTCATAAAGAGAAATTTTCTACTGGCCCTAAATAACTAACTGGGGGAAGATGAATTATGTGGAGTCACCATTGTCTTCCCTTTGTTACTATAAACCTAGCCTTATCTAAAGCATTAGTCCACCACAAGGGTTAGTATGAAAGTCAGGAAACTGACAGTACTTGAAGAATGCAGTTTCTTTATTGGCATATTTAGCCAAAGTAAGATTTATATCTCTAGTTGATGGGTGTCTGCATCAAGCAGTAGATTCATTCTTCTTACTAGTTTCCTTTAAACAGAGAGAAAGGAGAGAGTGTATGGAGGAATAGGCTGAAGCTCCTTCATACTGGATAAATGGCAAGTATTAGAACTTTGGCACACATATATGCCAGTAAACCTGACCTGTGAGGCTGGAAAACAAGCTCTCTTACTCACTCATGGCTCTTGGAGTGTAAATGTGGGGAAATGAAGGGGAAAGTTGCAAGTTAACAGCTCTTCGAATGTTAATGACTCTTTAACACCTTGGAGAGAACTTCAAGAAGCTTTTCAAAAAGAAGGAATTTCCTCTAAGTAATCTTTGATTCCTAGAATAAATAGGAACTCCTACTTATCAAAGCCTTCTTGGATGAGGAAGGGAAGTAGTGGGGGTGATTTTAGGTTTAATTTTGAGACTGTTACCCAGAACAATTCCCATTGAATTTTTTTCTAAATGAGGTTCAGGGAGGATAAACTGAGGCTTGCAAATACCAACTATCCCAAGCACTTTGTCATAAAAGCGTGTTTTATTTTGTTGTTGCTTTGGATTAAAATGTAATTTTTTTTCTAGTAGGTGCAATCTTTCCAGTAATGCAGATGTGCAATTACAGTTTTAGAGAACTGTCTAGGTCACTGGGAAGTAGGGTGATTTGCCCATGGATGAGAACTTGCACATGGGTCTTCTAGCTGTCAAAGCTAGTCCATTAGCTACTGCAAGACTTGCTGCCTCTCATGAAGTATGAATGAAACAACCTGAGAAAGATTTAATACTAGTTCAATTCTTCTTTTTTACTGTGGTTAAATAATACCTCCCGGGTTTTTGTTGTTGCAAATACATGCAATGCTTCAATTTCCTCCAAATGAACTTTGTGATGGACTCTGAAAAAAAAATCTTCTCTCAGGAGATTTTTCATTTTCTAGTGGTAACATCTGGGGGGTAATTAAAGCCACCTTTTAAAAGAATTATTACCAGTATGATGGTAAGTCAATTGATCAAATTACTTTAGTTGAAGCACAAATCAAACTAGTAACAAATTCTACCACATAGATTAGATGCTTAATTAAAATACTTTAGTTGAAAGGGTTCATTTGTTTGGTAGTGGCAACCAAACTTTAAAAAGCCTAAATTTGATTGAACATAGAAACTTTCTCAAAAATTTTTGGCATGACTAAAGAAAAAACCTTTGGGAAAATAAAGAATATAGTAATCCCAGAAGACTTAGCTAGAAAACTTTCTGACAGAAGATTGATAAGGAATATACATTTTCTTGTTTGACAACATAGCAAGGAACACAATGCAAAAAACCATCACAAAAAGCAGTAGAAAAAAGGAAGCAAGGACATATTAAACACCTACAATGTACCAAGTACTTTACAAATATTATCTCATTCGATCCTCTCAACAATCGTGGGAGGTAGGCACCATTGTTGTCCCCATGTTACAGTTGAGACAAATCAGGCAAACAGTAGTTAAATGATTTGCCCAGAGTCATACAGTTAGTACATAACTGAGAGTAAATTTGAATTGAGTTTTTTTTTCTGAGTTCAGATTCAGCATTCCATCCACTGTGCTGCCTATCTCCACTGCAAATTTGCTTTCTTCAGATTCTGTCCTTACTCCATCCCCCACCCAAATCAACTACTGTCACAAAATCTATGTTGCCCAAATTGATTTGAAACTGGTGAAAAGAAGCAAAAGAAAAGGGAATACATAAATGATGAACTCAACTTAACTTACTAGTTTTCTTTTGCTTTTACAAGGACCTTTTAAAAATCTAATTCTGAAAGGACTACTGAAAAAAGACCATCAAGATCTAGAGAAAATTCTGTCTGTGAAGAGATGTCAAAATTAAATGCTTATTTTTTTTTCTTAGTGGTTCAGTCTACATCTGTTCTAAGATGAAAATATAATTTGACTACTCTTTCAACTTCAAAACTCTGTATGACTATTACATTGTGGCTTTTGTGGCCTTATGCATTTTGCTTGTTGTTTGTGTTAACTAAATTAAACTATATTAACTATATTAAAATGAATACTTTTCTAATAATCTTTCCTAATCATGCATGAAAGAAAGGAAATGATTATTGTAGCTTCTCTATTCCCTGTAATCTAGGATGTGTTGCTGAATCTAAATAAAACTTATATGCTAAGTGGGTATTCTAATTTAAGTGAAAATCTCAAAAGTAAGTCTTAGAATTACTTGATATGACTTTATTCTTGAGTAGATTTTGTTCTTGAGGTGGACATATATCTTTCATTGTAATTATTTTGCCATTATTAACTACTAAATGTCCAAAGTGCTATATAAAATATACTTTTGTTTGATTGTGGTCTAGTATATACAACTCTTTTAGAGACCCAGAATTTAAGTGAGGTCTGATGAAAGCTTTGTTTTCAACTTATTTCAATATTTCACAGATGTATACTTTTATCGGGGGCCAACCACTTAATCCCATTGCCCATGATATCCTCTACATATTCACATCTATAGTCATTCTTTTTTCCCCAGGATCTCCCTGTCTACTATTCTTTCCCTGTCAATTTAACTTGCTAGGATTCCTTCATTCTAAAAAAATGAAATAAAATTAACTGACCCCTCAAACCTTCCTATATTTTGCTTCCCTTTTATAGCCAAATTCCCAGAAAAATTCATCTGTATATTTTGCCTACATTTTTTCTTTCTCATTCACTTTCCAGCTCTTTTTAAAAAGGATTCTGATCTAATCAGTCAACTGAAACAGTTTTCTATCAAAACTTAATAATGATTTTGTAACTGGAAGATCCAATGGTCTCTTTTCAATTCTGATCCTTCTTTATTTCTCTTCAGCATTTAACACAGGTGATCACCTAAATACCCTCCTCTAGGTTTCTGTGGCACAATTTTAGTTCTTGTCCTGCCTTGTAGCCATTCCTCAGCATACTTTGCTGAATTATTATCTTTGTCCCTTATCTTGGGCATCTCCAAAAGTTCTTCACTTGGAAGTCTTTTCTTCTCCATCTCTATTCAATCTTTCAATGATCTCATAAATTTTCATGGGTTCACTAATCATTTTTATGGAGGTCAAAACTATGCTGAGAAAGAAATACTTTAAATTTCTGTGCTGTGATAAAAATTTACAAAACCAACTATGTATTGCATTTTTCCAATTGAATGAAAAAACAGATTTAAAAAAAATATCCAAACATCCAAAGTATTTAGAAATGTGTTTCTGGAAGAGAAAGAATTTAAAATGATAAAAATTAATGTTTCCCTTTTCCCTATCATATTGTATACAACCTGATTTTAAGATTTATTCTTTTCATTCTCTACCAATGGCTACCAAAATTTGAAAGTAACTTAACTGTCCATCCCTACCTGGCAAGTAGTCTTTTGATTTAGAATAATTAGAGCTTATTCTAGTATTCCTGAAGACAACAAATCCCAGGAAATTAATCTTTCACAATTTGCTGATCCAAAGAGAGATTTTTTTTTGCTTTCCCATTCTTCTTACCACAACCCATTAATAAGTGACAAAGGGAAGGTTAAACGTCTTTGAGAGATGACAGCTGATCAGTTATGGGTCCAAATGCAAAACTCTAGAGGAGGGGAGAGAAATTAAGATGAAGCCTCCTAAGTGTGAGGAACCTGGAAAACTGTTTTGCAGAGTTTGTCTGGAGGTGTTGGTAGTTCTTTAGTGAGTGACTTGGACATTCACTCAAGAAAAGTGACTTGGACAATTTGTTTTTAGCTTTGAACAGCACTATTTAGAAAGACTTTGACTCAGAAGACCATTAGTATCAGAGGTCATAATTATGTCTCTCCCAAAGTAAAATGTTAAGGACTTACCTCCTGCCTCACTCATTTATTTAAATATAAAAAATGCAAATGAAAGCAAACACCGATATGTAAGTGGGAGCTAAAATGTAAACAAGAATTGAAACACTATTCAAAAACATAAATATGTGAAAGAGGAATTAAAATGCTTAGGAAGAGAAGTTTATGAACTCCATATTCAGTGGAAGCGGGCTGCAAAAGAGTTTAACTGTCCTTCTAGAAAACAAAAATTAATTTGCTTTGGCCAAATTAAAATTAATTAAAATTATGCAATGTTGCCCTTGTGTTAATTTTAACGGTGAGGTTGTTGTGATTTAAGGCTACAATTAGTTCTAGTGTTTGAAAGAGAAGCACTGTAATCGAGACAGGACATTTTAATAATCCTGGTTATAAACATTTAATACATCATCTTTAGGGACTCACAAACACATTGTAATTAACTTTTACAACTGAAATAAATCAGATTGCATTAGCATATTGCAAAGGAAAAAATCATTTGCATGATTGAAAACAGCTTCAGAAAATTATGTCTAACAGGCTCAGTGCAATCCCCATCACAACTTTACCAGTTTTTATTTGGGGATTATTTTTAGACCAAGTACAATTTAGGATTTTCCTTCTAATTAAGACTTTTGTTATGTAAGGATATTTCAGATACACTCATGGCCCTTCCGAGGTTGTTATATTCAGCCAAATTCTGTCTATGGATACTTATCATGTATATATACATTATTCCATATTCCCCTCCCCTAGAATAATTTGCAACAAGCTTTCCCATACTTTGTGATATTATTGGGATATTATTACCCCAACTTTGCAGGTGAAAAACTACTATATTCAAGGTCACACAGTTTAATGACTAGTGGAGGCAGGACTAAACCAGGACTTCTGAATTTAGTCCTATACTCTTAAACTCCTTCATTTCTCTTTAGCATTGTATACAATTAGTCACCCTTTCTCCACCTGGATATTTAACCCTGATTTTTTGTAACATTGGTGTTTTATTTTTTCCTTATCCTACCTATCTAGCCATTCTTCAGTATATTTTACTGGATTAAAATCCATGTTCCTTATCTTGGGCATCCCCAAATATTTTGCTTTGCACTCTCCTTTTCTCTATCTACTCACTCTCAGTGAGTGAAAGAGAATGCTGAGTCTTCATATCTGAACTAAATGAGAATATAGAAAAAGCACTAAATTTGGAGTTAGAGGACCAGATTCCTAATTGCAGATCTGCCACTTAGAGCCTAAGTGACCTCCTTTCTGAAATGATCTTTGACCTCAAGTGACTACAGTTTATTTATTTGTGAAAAGAGCAACTCTACTTCTATGATATTATGAATATTAATACTGAAAGGGGTCTTTCCTCAAAATGTTTCACACATGGCGCTTTGTGGTGCTTTGCTCACCACACACTAATTTGCATGTAATATGTTTATCTGTATGTTTTTTATTCACCCCAGTAAATTGTGAGATTCTATGAAGGAGGGACAAGGGCATTTTTCATCATGGTATCCCCAGTGCCCAAAGCAATGCCTTGTACATACACACTTCAAGAACTCAAAATTTCACTGGTATATTTTTCTTCTCAAAATTAATTTCTCTATTACTTACTTAGTAGATAAGTGTTTGAGACCTATTATAGCTAAGCTATTCATCACCATGAGGCCAATTGATGATGTGCCTCTTCAGACTTTAGGTAGCTTGGTTCTTCCTCAGTATAAATTCACAGGCATGTATTCTACATTGCCAGACATACTCAGATTCTTTCCAGTTTACTAGAACTGGTCAATGCTGAATGCATACTCGTAGAACTCCTGAAAAGCCAAGATGATCTCCATGAAACAATTAGAACTACAGTGGGCTTGGATCTGTATTAATGCCTAATAAATATTTATTGAATTTAAGTGAATAAAGAGAAAAATGATATATTCATGTGTTGTAGCATTTTAATATAAAACTTAATGGAGAAGAATAAATTTGATTTTTTCGCATTCAAGTTGAAAAAGATTATAGTACATGGTGAAAGAAAGGCCCTTCTCTGGTATTTTCTCTTTCAATAATATAAACAATTAGAGAAAAAAAATATTCTCTTACAATAAGTTAGATAGTGACTGGTAAGGGAATATGTTAAGTCTCTTCACCAAAAAAGACAGCAACTTTTCTAAAAGGGAAGTCAACCTGCTATATGGATAAATGAATCACTGTTACTTTGTGACTACTGGTTATATTCTTGTGTTAGACACAGACTATTACTGAGTTGAAAGAAATATATATTTCTACATATGAAATATGAGGGTGAGGGAGTACAGAAGGGAAATGGTCCCAGACCTCCTGTAATTCATATTTACTAATGAACTATATAAGAAAGCCAGAATAGTTAATGCTGATTATTGGTGCAGTAGACTATGTAGAAGTGGTTTAAATAATATGGATTAGTGTACAAAGTTAGTATAATTTGAAAGCAATGATTTAGTTTATGCAAATATTTATAAGATCTCTAAGTTAAATAGATTCTAAGATACCATCTAAATCCATTGCATATCTGAAAAGCAATACCCAATAAATAGTCATCCAACCTCTAGATGAAATTCTTGAGTGAGGGGAAATCTACAGCACTACCTTACTGAAGTACCATTTCATTTTTGGACAGGTATAATTATTAAGACTTTTACCTCCTTACATTGAGCTAAAATATGCTTTATTTTTGCAATTTCCATCTATTTCTTGTAGTTTATGCATCTAGGTTATACAGTGAATAGAATACTGGATCCTAGATAGAGTCAGGAAGACGTGAATTCAAATAAAGTCTCAGACATTAGCTAGAAATTATACAAATAATTTAACTTGTCTTTCTAAGTTTCCACATCTGTAAATGGAGATGATACTAGAACCTATTACCCAAAAATATTTTAAGGATAAAATGAAAACATACTTATAAAAACTTTGTAAACCTTAAAGGACTATATAAATACTATTATGGACCAAAGTCTAAGCTAATTCTCTGCTTGAAGGTAGCAATTATGTTTCCAATAAGTATTATTTTTCTAGGAAAAATGTCTCAATTCCTTTAGACTGATGATCCATAGACTTTATAACTGCTGTGCTTCTCTCACATTATAATATACTATATCATATGTGTCATGATCCACTATCAGAGCCTAAACCCCATGAGGCCAGAACTGGCATCTCAGCTACTCTTTCAGGGACTACCACTGTGCTCTGTGCACATAAGAGGATTTATAAATATTTGTGGAATTGAATGAACCAATATAATAAAAAGGTCAAATAATTATATTTGTCCCTTTTGGACCTTGGTTATAATGAACTAGGAACTGGAGAAAGTGTCATAAATTGTTCCTGTAACCTTTTTTCACTGGTACAGTGACTCTCAGAATAATATCATTTTGAATGGTAGGGATAGCACAATGGAAAGAATATTGGCATTAGATTCAGATGACCTGGTCTCATAATTCACCTTTGTCATTTACTGCCTGTAAGACAACTGAGTATTTTACCTAATCTCCCTTAGTTTACTCATCTTAAAAATAAGGAAATTTAATTAGATAACTTCTAAGATCCTTTTCACCTCCAGATCTATGATTCTAGGCATTAGATAGAAGAGCTCAGAGTTAGAATATCCCTTACAACTCTTGTAGCAGAATAACTACTTTACAGATGAGGAAATTGAGGGCCAGAGAATTTAAGTGATTATGCCAAAGGTGGAATAACTTGATAATTAGCAATCAAAATTGAATGGAGGTCCTAAAACTTAAAATTAAGAGTACTTCTCTCTGCTATAACTTTCTTTTACAATTGCTCACATAGTTAAGACTTTATTTTGAAGGAGAGAAAACAAGCAATATTATGCCTCTTCCCTAAGTCTTCTTGGAAGGTATTTGTGGGGAGTCTTGTTTCTCCTGAGGATATAGTTTATTGACTCAAAAGAGCAGTGACTTCATTAACAGGAGAAGTGAAGCCTACTGCATAATTAACAAGACATTTACCTAAAATCAATAATCTAATTGCCCCACCTAGGTAGGGGACAGTGTTTATCCTATTGAAAACAATTCATTTCTATCTACATGTTAACAAGGTGATTGGTGGTTTGTTTAAGACACTAACCTGATCTGTAAAGTGATAATTTATTGAGTAATCAATTAATCTTTTTAGGATTGCAAATGGAAGTAAGTAATGAAGACTTACAAATAGAGATCTACATATGAAAGTTCAAAAGTAGCTGATTGTTCTTTCTAAAATGGACTTTATATTCAAAACTCCATTAACTGTGAGAGGAGATAGGAAAATATTACCTTTATTATACTGCAAGAACAAACAATGTACTCAGAATTTGGAGCATATGAATTTAGAAATATTTCCTGTTTTTATAAAGAATTCATTATCTAAAATAATTTTCCTTTTTCACAGATTAGAATGAGTTCATTCCAATATTATATATCCCCATCTCCTTTTCTCCTAATGGTCTTCAAACACGTGAAAATGTTCCAGGTTAAAAAGCATAAGTAAATAAATCATGTGAAATTAAAATAAGGGTACCCAATTTTGAATGATTAACCAAAGTTTATCCATCCTTTTGAGCCAGTATCATTGGGGAGGAGTTTTCTTAGCCCATATAGAACTTCTTATTAGACAATTCTCATGGTATCCCTGACATAAACATATCCCCCTTGTATTGTCTTCTCCAGCTCTCATTCATGGGAATTTGATATTAAAATCAATCAAAACAAAAATATTCCAACTAAATATAGAAGCTGTAATTATTTTTATTTCTCCCTCTCACTACTCTCCCTCTCTCTGCCTCTTCCTGCTCTTCTCTTTTCTTCCTCTTCTTCTCTTCCTCTTATTTTTGCTTTTGTTGCTTTTTCTCTTCTCTTCTTTTCTTCCTTCTCTTTCTTCTCCTCCTCCTCTTCCTCTTTCTCCTCTTTCTTCTGATTCTTCATCTTCTTCTTCCTCCTCTTCATTATTAGTGTGCATGAAAGCTAACTTTCATTGCACATATTGATCTTTTATAAGAACACAGTCTAGTTCTGGTATCTTTTATGAGTTTTGTGAACATCATTGCAATAGAGACTGAAAAATCAGAGCACAGGACATGGGAAAAGGAGACATAGAAGCTGGAGAGAGGAAGAGATAGCAAGAAGAGTTAAGAGAAATGAGAAAATAACAAATAAAAATATTAGGATACAAATTCATTTTCTATAGGCTCATTAAAAGCTTGTTTGGCAAAACTCAGTACTGGAATAGGAAGTATTCATACGAATATAGGAAGATAGGGGTGTATCCTTGAATAATCTACATTGATCGCTAAGGTCAGTCTCATTAAAAACAAATTTCTTGTGGCAATAACATGATCTGGGATTGCCATCAAAAAGCCATTTCCATAAATAAATCCATTCCATTCTGCCATTTGGTGACATTTCTTTGTCATCATTATTGGCTGTGTTCATCTTGGATCTTCTTCAGTCTTGAAGATCAGATAATCCCTGGAGTGCACTTGTAGGAAGAACCTCTGATCCAGTGGAGCTCTTTAGAACCTTCATTTTAGGATGGTGTTACAGAAAGTTATATCTCTTCATTTCTTACCAGGCTGGACTGCAGGCTTCCTCACTATGACACCCTCTCATTCCTAATCCCTTCCTCCCCTGCTGCTAGTTAGCTTCCCTACACTCCCTTTTCAGCTTCCTTTTATGTGTTATCTTTCTCCTTTAGAATATAAGCTCCTTATGGGAAGGAATTGTCTTTCTTTTTTGTATTTATTTATATTTATATTCCCAGAACTTAACATCATGCCTGATACATAATAACCATTTAGTACATATTTGTTAATTGATTGACATTAATGATATTTTGAGAAGATAATATTACATGATATAAAGGATATTAATTTACTGCTTTGATAAAACATGTTCATATTAAGTAAAATTTTCACAACATGGCATACAGAAGAGCAGTACAAAATTAACATGATGATGAAAAAAGCCATATACACCCAGAGAGAAGGATATTAATGTGGACCACAACATAACATTTTCATACTCTCTATTGATGCTTGCTTGCATTATGTTTCCCTTCTCAGATTTTTTTTCTTGTAGATCTGATTTTTCTTGCACAGCAAGATAACTAAAAATATGTATACTCATACTCGATTTGTCAAGTATTTTAACATAATTAACATGTAGTAGACTTCCTGCCATCTAGGGGAGGGGTGGGAGCTGGGGGGAAAAATTTGTAACAGAAAACTTTGCAAGGGTCAATGTTGAAAAATTACCTACACATATATTTTGCAAATAAAAAGCTTTAATAAAATTTAAAAAATTGTTTGCTTTGAAAGGAAAAAAAAGAAAAAAGAAAATTAACATGAAAATCTATGGTGCTCATGGTGAAAATCAAATCAGAATTTTAACCTGTGATTGTTTTCTCTTTAAATATTATTGTTCTAATCTAGAAAAAACACTGTTCTCTGTGTACATATAAATACATGCCAATTATGAATAATAATACTTTTCACTTTTTTTAGCACTCATATGTTTACAAAGTACTATCATTTACCTTATTTTATTTGATTTTCAAGACATAATCAATTCAATTCAACAAGCATTTAAGTGCCTCTATGTGCCAGCTACTGGGCTAGGTCCTAGATATACAAAATCAAAGCAGTGCCTATCCTCAGGGAAGAGAGATTACAAATATTTTACAAAGGAGGAAATAGCCTCAGTGACCAAGGTCAAACCACTAAAAATTATAGACTTAGGACTTCTGCCTCCAAATACATTGGGGATTTTTTTCCACCATTATACCATATTGCCTATGATCTATGCAGTCTTTAATGAAATCAATAAGTCTAAAAGCAGTCGCCAGAAATCCTCATAGTTTTTTTTTTTTCACTTATGTTAGCATTACAAAAAACAAAACAAAAAAATGGATACTTTACATAGAACAAGCTGTCACTGAGAGAATTTTTAGGATCCC
This sequence comes from Myrmecobius fasciatus, assembly GCA_023553655.1. Taxonomy (NCBI): domain Eukaryota; kingdom Metazoa; phylum Chordata; class Mammalia; order Dasyuromorphia; family Myrmecobiidae; genus Myrmecobius; species Myrmecobius fasciatus. The sequence continues at coordinate 26,623 of JAJPUD010004581.1, read as the reverse complement.
ACTGAAAGCTTTAGACAACTATAAGCTACAATACCTAATGGTATAATGGGCATTTAAAAAAGACTGTGTGCTCTTTTCCAAAATTATGTTCTCATAAATTTATCTTTATATACACTGTAAAAACTTTTAAGGGTGAGGTTGAATTAAAAAGAAATCATTGCAAGTTTTTTTGATGCTTTTAAAGTTTTACATCATATCATACTTGTTGCAGAAAGAATAATGAAAACTAAAATCAAATTCATTGTTTAAATTCATTTTTCTGAGGCTGTTTCTTAAGAAATTTCTTCTCAAATCATCAAAAGGGGTTTCCTGATATATTTTATGCTGTTTTTTTAACATTATTTAAAATATTTAAATATTAGAACCAAAGTGTGAGTTCCTATTTAAGCATAAGGCCCCTTGCTATCTTATTGGATTTTGGATGTACTTCTTTTAAAGCTCTTGCTAATATTATTCACTGAATGATTCTGCCTTATTTTAAAGTATGTGCTAAATGGAATACACTAATGGTGTGAGGCATATTTTCTCACTTAAGAGAGTTTGTTAGCAGTTCAGAATTTTCCATGTGATCAGGAGTGACATCTTAGCTTTGGATACTAAAAGAACCAAAAATGATCAGGCATTATTTCAGGAAAGAGAATGCAGTCTGGTTTATTTATAACAAAACTCAGGAAAGAACTCTGCTTTAAAATAGCTCTTTGAACACATATTGAGACCCTGTTGCTGCAACTCAGTTTCATTCACTTTGACCTTTCCTGACAGAAAAACATTGGGAATCTCCTTGAAATTCCTCAAGCTTACTATACTATAGCATCACTGATATTATAACTTTTGGGGGATTGGGGAAAAGGTGGTCCGTGAAAGTAAAACACCTAGATTGCGTTGGGAGATTCTCCAAGTTATTTCTTTATTATTAAAAAAAGTGTTTCTATGCACAAAATAGAATTTTAATTGCACCTGCTTAATAGCTAATGTTATTCTTTATCTAATGATATACCTAATATAAATTCTTTTTGCCTTGGATATTCTGGTATATTTATGCAGTTTTGTTTTTAACCCTTCACAAGTTTGGGTTCTTCTTCCTTTGGCACTCTTCACTTCACAAGACTTTAACCATTTGCACATACACAACAATCCCAGCTAATCTTTTCAAATTAGCATAGCCCTAACTCTGGAGATTCTCATTAGATGTGCGGCTGAGATGGATCAGATCTCATTTGCCTAATATGGGGCCTAACTTTGGGCGTCTGGCCCTTGCAGTAGGGGGTAAGAGAGAATGGGAAGATGTCTTTTGTCATTGCTATGCAGGCTCACTAATTTGCTCCGCCTAATAAAATTACAAATGAACACAGCTTTGCTCACATTGCCTTTATAGGTTATAATAACCTTGGTCCCCCATAACCTCCCGCTAGCTGAATTAATCAGATCATATTAATATTTCTTCTTACTTTCTTTTAACTGGTTCTTCTCTTAATTAAAGGGGCCAAAGATGTAAACAGGGTAGGTGACTAGAAACATGGCGTCAGGTTATAAACAAGGCTCATTAAAAAGATGGATGTGCCGGCAGACTGCAAAAATTGCTTACTCCGCAAGTGTACATTTTGTAATTTCCTGACGACTAAAAGGACTAATGCCAGATTCAACCCCCCTGCTTTTTTTTTAACATGTATAAAAGATGATAATTTTTGAATACAGGGGGTGGGGATGGCAACCCTGAGCAACCTATTCATCAATCAGAATAAGGTCACTCACATTACAAGACTCTTGCCCCCTTTCCCACAAATGAAAATCATATCTATAAAATGATACCCCAAAAAGGGAGATAAAGACACAGGCAATGTACTACATCAAATAAAAAAGTATGGTTTATATTTAATGACATATAGCTAAGAAAGACATCATATGTATTAAGCTGAGTATTGAAGTTAAAAAAACAAACAAAAAAACCTAATTCCTGTACCTTTTATGTGTATTCATGGATTCACTAACTGCATACTCATGCTCACTCCTATATAATAGATAGAATGGAGACCTAAAGAGATAGGTAACTTACCTCAAATGGTAAACACAAGCAGCTCATCCCAGGAAAGTTTTCAATTGATGATTCATGAAGTTTTAAGAACAACATAGTAGAGAAGCAAACAGGATCGTTTATAAGTGTAATTTATACACGTGTTACATCTATATAAATATTTGAATCAACTTATACATTGACTACATGGAATGCATGTGGAATAATGCAAAACATGTGTAGGTATTGACACATGTATACATACAATCTGGTGATCTATTTACATATATTTTAGGACTTTAGTTCACTTTCTAATCTATTATAGAAACTTTTATCATCATTCATTCAAAGAGAAGAAAACAAAGACAATTCTTCCCCCCACCCCTTTTTTATCATTTACTAGTGAGGACCAAATCCTAATTTCCCATCTTTCTTTATCCCATCTCAACAAGAGGGAAAGTCATTCTGACAGGATGATGCACAGCATGACCAGGCAAGACCTCTTTCCTTCATGAATAAATTAGAGATGAAAGTTTTACTGATCCTCTTGCATTTCTTTGGAAGGACTTCATCCTAATTTACCTAAATGCTTTGAACAGAAAGTAAGAAAAATGTCAGAGTCTAAGGTAGGAAGGTTAAGATGCTTTAATTTGCTTTAATAAACACAATACATGATTACTTGAAACTGATTAGAATATATATATATATAATATCAGAATATATGTATGTTACATATAAATATAATATTTAAGCATACATAATATGCTAATTGTATATAATATGTGACACATAATAAAATGATAGTTATTACATGGTATGAATCATGCAGATTATTTATGTGAGGTAGAGTTGTACTTTCTTTAAACATTTATGGCATAAACTTGCTTTTCCCTTAGCTGTTGCTCCTCATATAGACCCCTGAAGGTGTGAACAGTAATTCTGTAGCCAAAAAGCACTCTCTAATTCTACACTTTGGGAAAAAAAGCCTCTGAAAGAGCTGTTTAAGATATCATTTTTCTTTTGAAAGCTCAATTTTTGTGGGAATCATATGTTTTTCCAGATCAATTTGATTCACTGAAAAATCTGTTTCAATGTATTTTTACTGGCAAGTTTGAGTGCTTAATAAACATGCCACAAAACATATAATGAGATTTTTTTTTCATATTAGATCAAAACAACTGTCTAAAAAACTTTGGACTCCTACTTCTGGCATGTGTTCCTTTACCTGATATTTCAAAAAACCAAAGATGGTTCTGTATGGGCTCAAAACTTTCATAATATACCCTCTTACAAGAAAAAAATAGCAAATTGGCATGTGGAATCACTTTAGGAGTGTTACAAATCTGTCATGTTAGTGAATCTTTGATTTCAGTAAAGTGATTGACAATGCCACCCATGAGTGAAGTATGAATTCTATGCATTTTAGAATCATACATTTTATCAGAAGTGATCCAAAGTCTTAGAACCATTGCTCCTAGCTAATAGATGGTCTTTAAGGATATCCACTTAAATAGAACAGAGAACAGGAGAAAATATTGCTAAACACCATTTATGATTCTAGGATCAAATGGGTAAAATAGTAAAAAAAAATTAGAACATAGTCAACATTAAGGAAAGCCTATATTTTCTAAAAATGTAATATCATGCAAATATAAACTAGAAGGGGACAAGTAGAAGATGGGAGCAAATGTTTCTTCAAATTCAATAGAAACTATGATTCCTAACTCTGTCCTAAAGGCTTTGAAGGATCTTGAGATTATAAATATGGTAATTTATTTTCTCCCATCACAATATCTTCAGGTTAGTTTATATTTTCTGTGAGTTTGGTGCTAAGATGAGAAAATCATAAAACAAGGACATTATTTAAGTTTTAAATGTCCTCACTTCAATGCTTTTACTTTTTTTTTTAATTGGAATGGAAAAGAGCAAATTCTAAGACTCTATTTTAAAATAATCATTTTAAAGAATACTGAGCTGCAAACTCCTTGTATTGTTGGAATCTTTTCATTTTACTTTTCAGGATGTGTTTTTGTGCTGAGAAGACAGAAGTTTTTTGTCATTTTAGCAACAACCCACAATAAATGCTTTGATAAATGTTCTAAAAAAATTAACAAATTGTGTATACAGTATACCATTTATATTAATCTGAGGCACAATGTTTTTATATAGTTCAATAGGCTGACAAAGTATATTTTGTTTCAGGGCTAAAACTCTTTTCCTTCTCTTTGGATCATTTTTCTAAAATGAACTAACTCCTTCTTCCCCTCCCACCATTTGTTGTTAGAGGAGTGTAATTTCATGACCCTTTTCTTCTACTTACAACTTCCTTTAAACAAAAGGACACAATAAATAAACAGAGATGTCTTTTTTTCTACTTTTTTTGCTCCCCTTGAACAGCCAAAAATACTTAGCCCTTCAAATATACTTCTGAATTAGTACCCACACTGAAGCTTTGAAGCTAGCATTACAACATAATAATAAATACTGAATAAAGTCCAAACTGCAACATGTATATTGATATATGTATTTTCTCAGATTTTTGGTGAACCTATCCTGCTGACTATACTGATGAAGGTTGCAAGTAATTGTGTATGCATTTCTGTGAAAGATAAATGGCTTGCCTTCCCAAGGACACTTGGCCAGGCCGTATTCATGAATATGTGTGTGTGTGTGTGTGTGTGTGTGTGTGTGTGTGTGTGTGAGTGTATGAGAGAGAGAGAGAGAGAGAGAGAGAGAGAGAGAGAGAGAGAGAGAGAGAGAGAGCGTGTGTGTATAACTGTTTTTTGAAGACCTGACAAGGCATCTTGATCATTTCCTCATTTTGAGGCCTATCCACAGCCTCGCACATGGCCCCCCTCTCCGAAATGTTATTATTCTGTCATGAGCTCTTCTTCGGTCAGGATGTTACTTCATTTCCACCTTTTGTCTCGGCCTGAATGTGAATGATGCTCTTTCAGCAATATACAGCCGCTTAAACTCCCTGCTGCAGCCTTACATAAATATACAACACCCGTCTTGGTCTATAACTCACTTCAGGGCTGGAAAAATAGTGACTTCCTTTATTGGTCAGATTCTCTCGCAATTCCCAACAGCTGTATGTTCTCACCTCTGAGGATCCTTATCTTCAAGTTTCCATTTGTCTCAGCACTATTCCAGTGGATTGCCAATAAAAATGATTCCCATTTTTATAACCCCTGAGAACACTGGAGCTGGCTTTCCAAAGAAACCCATCCCCCCTTCCACCAAATAAACAAATAAACAAAGCCCCTTGTACAAGTTACCCAAAGACATGTTTTGCCTTCAGAAGATACTTTCAAGGAGAAACAGAGACAGACATGGACAGAGAGAGAGACACAAAAACCGAGAGAGAGAGAGTCTCTTTAAATTCATTCACTATTCAAGAAGACCAATATCATATTTTAAAGAAAATGAAAAGGAAGATGTGACTAACTCCACTGAATAGTATGTATGTATGTAATCAGATTCTATCTCAGATATATGTATATATATATATATATATATATATATATATATATATGCTAGATGATCTATGGTTTGCACACATCCATGGTACATATGTACATAGCATCCTTTTTTGCTTCTCTTTCACTTGATTCCTTTCCCCATATCTTTAAACTGAGGGTGATTTTAAAACAGTTATCTTCTATTGGATCCTATTTTCCTATCTTCAAGCCTTCAAGGTAAACATGTGGTTAGCAAAAGGCTTTTAAATAACAATTCTCTGCAGAATAGAAGCAAAGTTAGGTGAAATTGGTACCATGGGTGTGTTTATGTGTCTCCTTTACTGGATACTGAATGAAAAGGTAGGGATATTAAATATTCATGTGATGAATCTATACTCTAAAAAAAAAGATGTAAACACTAGAAATAGGGAAATTTGCCAGGTTAAAGCCAGCTTTATCATTTGATTTTATTACCACACAACTGTTTACGGAGAAAAGACAGATGATTGCTTATATACAATCTATGTTATCATAAGAGCTTGCTTGGGAGCTTTTCATGTAGCCAAGACTGACAATTGCTGCAATCCTATGCAAAACCCTGGCTTGGGGAGCTGTTTTTCTTTTCTTCTTTCTCTGTCCATCACAGTGAGGCATTAACAAATCTTTTGGAAAAGTAAACTGGCAAAGTCAGTATATTACAACTATCCCTAAAGACAGCAACTAAATAAACTCAAATGGTTTGTTCAACATTTAGGCTTTTATCCATTGTCCAAAAACTGAGTCATTTGCAGGCTCTTCTCATTTTCCTATTTTTCTAAGACTCAAATGTAACTAACACATTAAGTTTTTCTCTCTCTCTCCCTCCCCCCCCATCTCTCTGTCTCTCGCTGTTTCTATCTCTGCTTCTGTCTCTGTGTCTCTATCTCTGTCGATGTCTCTCTGTCTTTCTGTGTCTGTCTCTGTCTCTGTCTGTTTCTGTCTCTGTCTCTCTCTCTCTCTGTCTCTCTCTTTTCCCACCCTCCTCCTCCTCTTCTCTCTCCTTCCCCTTACCCAATACACACGCGCGAGCGCGCGCACACACACACATACACACACACACACACACACACACACACACACACACTTTTTTTTTCTTTTTGCCGTTTCAACAGAAAAGAAATCCCCAAAAAGGTCCATTTGACTGGGAGACAATTAGCATCTAACTGCCAACACTTTTGAAGGAAGCCAGGAGTCTTCTTTTGCCCATTACCTCAAGCAGCTGTTGGGAAAATGCAACATTTTTTTAGGGTCAAATGTTCTACTTGTCAGCAGCAAAATTTTTCTTCTTGATGGACTCCTGATCTAAATTAAATGTTACAAAATAATTTTTAAAAAGCTTTAAGAAAAGACAATTGTAGCTATTTTATTTTTCGGATGATTATGAGCATTGTAAAACATGTTGTTTCACATTGTAACATAAGTTCCCTTTTAAAAGTATGCCCAAAGTAATTGTAATTGTTATCAGGCCCAGATGTATTTGAGTGTCAGCATGAAACACTATGAGTTTGCTCAAATGTACAGAATGTAATTAGCTCAAAGCCCTGGGAGCAAAGTTTGTAGCAGAAGCATAGACAAAATAATAAAAACCTCAATCCATACATCCCCCCAAACCTATCCCCAAAATAAAGGCAAAAGACTAAATGTAGTTAATAGTGCTGAAGTTTTTTTTGGGTTTTTTTTTTTTTTGCTGAAGCCCATTTGTAACAAAAGTTCTCACATGTTAAAGTGTCTAGATTTTAAATGAGATATCCTATTCCAAAGCTAATTAGAAAAGTAAAGCAATAGATATAGTAGAGTACTGAACATGGAGTAGGAAGAACTGAGTTAGAATCCAGCCTTAAACACTAATTGCAAGTCATTTAACATTGTCTCAGTTCCCTCAACTGTTAAATAAGCTGGAAAAGAAAATGGCAAATCATTCCAATATCTTTCCCAAGAATATCCCAAATGGGTCATGAAGAGCTGGACTTAACTGAAATAACTAAACAACAAAAATAGGATATATTGTAACCTTAGTGCCAAACCATCTACTGAACCCTTAATGGATTGCTTTCACATTTCCCTCCTCATATTTACCCTCTCTTCTTTTTCTTATCATTCTAGATTTTGATTTTTATTAACTCTCAGAAGTAGATTTTCTACTTTATAAACTATATATTATTAGGAAGAATATATTTCTTACTTGATGTTCTAACATATCTCGATACTGTATAGTTTCTGCCTTATTGGTGTAGACACTCTAACTAGTGCAGATCTCAATCCATGACAGCTTCTCATCATATAAAATTAATTTTCCCATCTTTACATTATTCTTTCACTTTTTACATTCTTCACCAGGCTATGCTTTTGACTTCTCCATTATGCCCCAGATATCTCTTTAGCCTTGGAATTCACATCTCTGAAATACTTTCTGCTCCCTTCACTTCTCCCTCTGTTTGGAAGATTTCTTCTAGAATCTTCATTTAAGAAGGGTAGCCAGGCTAGCAATTGCTTCATTTCCTGCAAGTCTCCATTCTGAAATTCCCTATCATGATTCCTATATTGTGCACCTTTTCCTTCACCGCTGCTTTTTGGCTTCTTTTAATTTGTTAGCTTCCCTATTAAAATATATGCCCCTTGTGGGCAAGGACTGCCTTTTATTTTGCATGTATAGGCATACCTTGTTTTACTGAGCTTCACTTTTTTATACTTTACTATAGAGCTTTTGTTGGCTTATTTCACAAATTGAAGGTTTGTGGCAACCCTGCATTAAGCAGGTTTATCAGTGCCATTTTTCCAACAGCATATGCTCACATCATGTCTCTGTTATGTTTTCTAATTCCCACATTTCCATTTTTTTCTGTTATGGTGATCTAAGATTAATGATCTTTGATGTTACTATTGCCATTGATTTGGGGCACCATGAAGTACACCCATAAAAGATAGTGAACTTAATTGATAAACATTGTATTTGTTCTGGCTGTTCCACAGACTAACTGTCCCCTCCTCCATCCCCCTCCTTTTCCTTAGACCTCCACATTCACAAAATTATTGAAAAAATAATGCATACATTTAGTTAATAAAGCAGGGTTTTAGATTGACTGTGATTGTGAAAGAACTAGGTAACATATTATCAAATAGCATCACATGCTACAGAAAAATCATTCATAAAAGGAAGAAATTGCCACAGTTACCCCATCTTTCTGCAACTACTACTTTGATCAGTCAGCAGTCATCAACATTGAGGCAAGATTTTCCACCAGCACAAAGATTGCAATTTGCTGATGGTTCAGGTGATGATTAGCATTTTAAACAATAGAGTGTTTTTAAATTAAGGTATATGCATTTTATACATAATATTATTGCATACCTAATAAAATATAGTACAGTATAAATATAACTTTTATATGCACTGGGAAACCAAAAAACATTATCACTCACTTTTTTGCAACATCCATTTTATTATGGTGATCTAAAATCAAGCCTGTCTCTGAGGTATGCCTGTATTTATATGCCCAGTGCTTAGCATAGTAATTGCCATATAATAACTACTTAATACATGCTTGTTGAATGACTAACTGACAGTCCTCTCAATGCATGGAAATCCTTTTAATACCAGAGCAGCACTTTCACTATTCATTAATCCTTTCTCACACCTTTTTTTTTTTTGATGAAAAAACTTAAATGTGTTTTATTGATAGCCTTGGTTTTTACATCAACTAAATTTCTTCCATTTTGTCCCCTCTGCTTACAAAGGACCATTTCATAAAACAAATAATTTTTTAAGGGAGAAAAAAGAAAAGGGACAAAGAAGGGTGAAATCAGCAAAAATAAATTAATATATTAAAGGATTATAAAAATATATTCTGAAATTCTGAAAATATATTTTCTTATACTTTTTTCAAAACCAGTCTACCTCCACTTCTTCATTACATATATTCCTCTAGGTGACTTTTATGCCACTTCTTACATCTAAGACACAATCAACAGTTATGAGGCAACTTGTTTGCATAGGTATGAAAAAATAAAGCAACATGGCAACATCTCCCTCCCTACTGTTTTCAATCACTTTAATGGTAATTTTGTTTTTACATGGGTCATATGCTCTTCCATAATGTGTAGCCATAGAGTATCCTTGATAGGATACTGGTGTTCAAAAGAAAACTTTGTGTCAAAGAGTATCATTGAGGTCGTCAAAGAAAATTTTACAATTTTTTCAAATGTTATGGAGGCTGATATCCTCTTATTCAATTCTAGATTTGACATATTGTTCATCTGTAATACCTTTCCAACATACATACTGATGTGTTGCCCATACAGTTGCAATATGGGAATTATATATTCTTTTTCACTGAATTTTCCTATATATATGACTAAATCAACTTGTCTTGAGTGACAAAGTTTATTTAGAAGGTCTTATAATATTTCAATATAATCAGGACAATAATTTTGAATACCAAAAGGAACAATCATTGAACTCCTCTGTCAATAGGGAATTCATCCTCTATTTATTGACCTAGGGCATTCTCTATATCACTGCTATAAAGAGTCAAAGAGGTTTTAGGAAATTGACAAGCATTAATTTAGTTGGTGGAACTCTAAATATAGATTCGATTCAATTTACCAAATAATTAATTAGGTTCTTAATAGATGTAACCACTGAATTAGGCTTAGGTTACAAAAACACATAAAAAGTTTTTGCTCTCAAAGAATTTATGTTCTTCTGGAATGATACAAAGATAAGTAAGAGAAAAGTGTATACAAATAAAATACAAAGTAATTTTTGGTGGGGCAGAACACTCTTAACTAGAGTTTTCAAGGAATATGTTGTTCTCTGGTTAATGCCTGAGCTGAATCTTAAATAAAAGCAAGGGATTTTAAGAGGTAGAGGTAAGGGTAGTTGGGAACGTAAGACATGGTAGACAGTTTCTCCAAAGGCATAAATGTAGGCAATAGAATGTTTTGTATGGGGAAGTAACAAGTAGATTGATTTGTCTGGCACATAGAGTATGTGACAGTTATTTCATGACAAACAAGCAACTCCTTTAAAAAACAAAATGAAACACACCAAACTAAGCCAAAGAAACATGGAATTTTTTGAGAAAGTAGACATAGGTTGAAAGTGTAAACCAAAGAGCCAAAGGAATTTAATTCAATTCAATTATAATAAATAATTCTTAAATTTCAAATACAAATGTAATATCCCTCCTCCCATACCCACTTCTATAGACCCTCACAGAGAATGACTGCATCCCCATAGGGTAATTAGCTTCTTTTCCCCAAAAGGTTCAACAATCAGGGTAAAGACTGAAGTGCTTAAGATGCTTCCAGAGAAAAATGGGCTCAAATTTGAAATACAAAGATCTAGAAATACACACGCAGGAAACAGGTAGAGTTGTACATTGAATTGCTGGACCTAGGAATATTTCTCCCTCCAAAGAGTATCCACAAAGTTTGCTTGAAGCCAAGACTCTTTCTTGCTCTTTTGGGCTAACTCCTTATGAGACATAAAATTTTGGATAATGGACTAACACTATTAAGGAGGTTCAAGCCAGTATATATGGAACTTAGTGAGTTCCTCACTGGTGAAATGGAACTACCCATTTACTCTGTCATTAACTGCAGCTGCTAAACTTCTGATGGCACATCTATCTCTTCAAAGCTCCTAAGATCCTGACCTGAGCAATTTAGTTTTTTTTTTTCATACATTCACCTACAATAGCAATGATTAAATAAGAGATAAAAAAGAGATCCAGGCATTGTTTGCTCACGGACACATGGTGATGGGGTGAAAGTTTGCCATAGATGTGGATCCCTCACTGGTGGCCCATAATAATCTTCACTTGAAAAGTTGTAGAGAATAAAAGAGGGCCTAAAAGTGCCACAGAAGGAATATATTAATCCTTTTGTATGGAAACCTAATTCTGGTTCTTTCATCAGTTACTCTAACTCTGAAGCCAACGATTTTGTTCTCTCTATACAATAGCAAACCACCTGACATTTCACAGCCAAAGGAAGCCTCGCCAAAGTTCCACATGTTAGCCTGAAACTAGGAATCAAATGTTTTCCATCCTCTACAGATTGGATCCTAATTGACTAATCCCCTATGCACAAGCAACACACTGTTCCAAACACTATGAGGGATAAAAAGGATTCTAAGTTTAAAGTCCTTTCACAGGGCCCCACATGTGCAAGAATGTTTGTGGCAGCCCTTTTTGTAGTGGCTAGAAACTGGAAACTGAAGGGATGCCCATCAATTGGAGAGTGGCTGAATAAATTATGGTATATGAATGTTATGGAATATTATTGCTCTGTAAGAAACGACCAGCAGGACGATTTTAGAGAGGCCTGGAGAGACTTGCATGAACTGATGCTGAGTGAAACGAGCAGAATCAGGAGATCATCATACACAGCAACAACAGTATTACATGATGATCAATTCTGATGGACATGGCTCTCTGCAACAAAGAATTGTCTCAAACCAGTTCCAATTGTTCACTGAAGAAAACCATATACACCCAGAGAGAGGGAAATGAAATATGGACCACAACGTAACATTTTCATGATCTCTATTGACATTTGCTTGCATTGTGTTGCCTTTCTCTGATTCTTTTTTTTTCTTGTAGATAGGATTTTTCTTGCATAACTTCTCAAGCATTTCAACATTATTAACATGTAGTGGACTCCCTGCCATCTAGGGGAGGGGAGGGGACTGAGGGTAAAATTTGTAATGGAAAGCTTTGTAAAGATCAATATTGGGGAACTACCCATACATATGTTATACAAATAAAAAGCTTTAATAAAAAAAAATTTAAAAATAAATAAATAAATAAATAAAGTCCTTTCACCAGTATGCTTTCTTTTTACTCCTCAGAAGCACATAACTTAACTAGAGATCAACTTTTACAGGATTGCTTCCTTTGCCTTCTGATTTCTCTTTCTTCTCCAATCCTTCTTTTATTCTCTTTTGCTGGATCCTTTTCCACTTCCTGACCTTTTAATCTAAGTTAAATTCTCTCCTTTGGCAAACCTACTTACGTAGTTTTCATTACCACCTTTATGCAAAACCTCCCATATCTTCATTTCCAGGAGTGACATCTCTTTTAAGCTGACTACAGAATATAACTACCTGGATGCTCCATTACTAAACCAAACTCTCAGCCTGTTCAGAATTAAGCTAATTCCTTTTATTCAGATACATCATCTTTTTTGATCTCTACTATTTCTTACTGTGATATATCTTTGCTTAGTCTTCCATATGATCCCATATCTCTCATATGCAGTTACCACTTTCTTTCTTCTATCTCTGCCACATCTCTCAATCTGCTTTCTATACTCCAATACTCCTCTTCTCCATATCCTATTCTCTTCACCATTCCACTCAACTAAAGGCCTACCTAGACTATAACCTGCCTAGATTAAGATATTGTCTTATCTAAACATTTCATCTCTACCACTAAATATCACAATGCAATGCTGTGTGTGTGTATGTATAAAATAAATGATTTTTTTTAATCATTTCTACCTTTTAGGAACTATCTAATAGGAGAAATAAAATGTAATAAATTTGATCATATGATTGTCAAATATGAGAAGTAAACTATATAACTCAAAGAGTTTAGGTTGAGGAAATTATAGGGAGGTGGTAGTTACTTAGAAGTTGAATTGGGCTTTGAAGGAAAATAAGAATTTTAAAAGGTAAAAATTAGGCTTGTTGTGGTTAAAAGAATGGAAGATAGATTCTTATCATATATTATAATACAAAGATTAGTGGAGAGAAAGGGAAGGGAAGAAATTCAAAGATTGATGAATAATCCAATTTAACCATCATTTAACATATGTGAAAAGGACAAGTGTGAGTGTATTTAGGACTAGTTATGGACAATCTTGAATGTCAGACTGATTTCTGACTTTATTTGATAAATAACAGGTGGCCTATAAAGATTTGGGGCTGAGAAATGGGAAAGATGTGTAGGGATAAACTAGAGTTCAGGAAGAGCTAAGTTAGACTGCAGTTATAAAAAAAGTCCAGCTATGAGGGAATAAATACCTGAACTTGAGTTTAGGATATGGAAAGGATGGGATAGATATGACACACTATGAAGTCAGAATCCATAGTACTAAGCAGCATTTTGGAGGTGAATAAAAAGATATCATAGATAATTCTCAAATTTCAATCCCAGATTACTTGGAGAATAATACCATTTACCAAAATAGTGATAAAAGTACTAACATATTTACTAGATCTGGTTGTGTAGCTGTTAGAGGAACAGGTTCAGGCTCATAATTCTATTAAGAAAAAGGAAAAGCCAAAATAAAAGTATGTTGGTCATTTATACAACATAGTACACATTGGATGAGGGCAGAATAATTCCTTTTTGACCCTTGCAGGAAATCAGTTTATGCCCTGAAGCATGAAATTTGATTGTAATTATTTTAGCTTGCACAGCTACATATGTTATTGATGATCTTTCCTAAAAATCACCAGCCTTTTAAAAATCCTTCCACAGTACTTGACTCAATGACCTGTAAGGTATACATAATAGAAAATAAATCATGCAAGGCTTCTCTATTGATTGTTTCTTAGAAACCCACTTTTCTTGAGCAGCTAAGCACTAACATGTTATGTAATAAAAGTTTATGAAAGTGGATTATATCTATTAGTTCTTAAATATTTGTAAAGTCCAAGTGTAACCATACTGAACTGTATGCAATGAAGTGTTGGGCTTAAGGGAAAACTCTTAAGTTTTCTAAGTAAACATATTTCTCTAATACTTTCCAGATCTAGTAAAGAAAATAATTGAAATAATTATGAATCTTCTTTAAAATCTTCTAAAATGCTAACAAAAATTAAAATAAAAAAGTTGTGCTGAAGATTTTAATTGGTTAACAATTTAAATAATACTTAAATTAGGGGCAGCTAGTTGGTGTAGTGGATAAAACACCAGCCCTGAAGTCAGAAGAACTTGAGTTCAAATTTGGTCTCAGACACTTAACACTTCCTAGCTGTGTGACCCTGGGCAAGCCACTTAGCAGCAATTGCCTCAGAAAAAAATAAATTAATTAAATTAAATGAATTAAAGAACGATTTTACGTTTTTTTTCTTTCTTATGTAAAGCAGTTGAGGTTAAATGATTTGCCCAAGGTCATATAGTTAGTAAGTATTAAATGTCTGAGGTCACATTTGAACTCAGGTCCTTCTGATTCTAGGGCCAGTACTTTTTCCACTGTACCATCTAGCTATTGTCTTTTATGCTTTTTTTGCACAGATATAGTCCTATTGTATTAATCAAAAGCAGTATCATTTTGTAGAAGATTAGGTTCATTTGCCTTTACATAAATGTTTCCTGGCATTTGGGAATCAATGACATTTTTTCCATATATTAAAAAATTAATCTGTCTTAACATTTAAAAAAATGGATGGGGGAAAGAAAGAAACCATCACAAATCTACAGCTACATATTTCCTATACTATTTCTTTGCTAGAAGATAATATCTATCTTCAATGAGACATGGTGTTAAAATAATTAGTTGTAAATTAGAACACATTTGACACAAGATCTGCCCCTGACAGAGTTTTACTTAGGATCTGGAATGAATTTATGTCCCAAAGAGTTAGGATAAAATGTAATTAGTGTAAATTGTTCATTCTTACAATGAAATTGTAAGTTTCATCTATTCCAAAAACTTTCCTTATTTCTGTTGACCATGATTTTTTTTCAGTTAGCCAGAGTCCTTTACTTCCTTTTCTTATACCTACTTTATTTTGAAATTGATGCCTGTAGATTCTATGATAGGTAACATCTTTCACATTCATCCTTTATTTCTGTCCTTATTACCACCATATAAGTTGAAACTCTTATTGCCTCTCATCTGTACTTGTGCAATAATCTCCAAACTAATATCTCTTTATTCAGTTTCCTCTTTCCCTATCTTCCATTTTGTTCACATATTAAACTTCCTCTGTCCCCAATACTTAGCTCCAATCACAGACTCAGATGATCAAGAATTCATGATTCCCCATTTACTACTGGGTAGGTCTAAAATCCTTAGCTTGACATACCACAAATTAGTCTCAGCTAACCTTTCCAATCCTATCTCATACTGCATTATGCAGTATGAGATATTCCTTTTTAAAACTATTTTTATTAAAGTTTTTTATTTTCAAAACTTATGCATAGATAATGTTTAACATTCACCCTTGCAAAACCCTTTGTTCCAATTTTTTTCTCCCTTTTCCCCCGCCTTCTCCCCTAGACAGCAAGTAATGCAATATGTTAAACAGGTGCAATTATTCTATACACATTTCCACAATTATCATGCTGCACAATAAAGATCAGATCAAAAAGGTAAAAAATGAGAAAGAAAACAAAATTCAGGCAATCAACAATAAAAAGGTGAAAATACTATGTTTTTTTAATTATTTAAAGCTTTTTATTTGCATAACATATGTATGGATAGTTCCTCAACATTTATCCTTACAAAGCTTTCCATTACAAATTTTCCCACCTAGTCTCCTCCCCTCCCCTAGATGGCAGGAAGTCCACTACATGTTAATTATATTAAAATACTTGAGCAGTCGAATATATGTATACATATTTCCATACTTATCTTGATGTGCAAAAACAACCGTATCTACATGAACAAAAAATCTGAGAAAGGAAACCCAATGCAAACAAACATTGATAGAGATCATGGAAATGATATGTTGTAGTCCATATTTCATATCCCTCTGTCTGGATGCATATGGCTTTCTTCACTGAACAATTGGAACTGGTTAGAAATATTTCATTGTTGAAGAGAGCCATGTCCATCAGAATTGATCATCATATAATATTGTTGTTGCTGTGTATAATGAGCTCCTGGTTCTTCTCGTTTCACTCAGCATAAGTTCATGCAAGTTTCTCTAGGCCTCTCTGAAATCATCCTGCTGGTTGTTTCTTACAGAACAATAATATTCCGTAACATTCATATACCATAATTTGTTCAGCCATTCTCCAATTGATGGGCATCCATTCAGTTTCCAGTTTCTAGCCACTACAAAAAGGGCTGCCACAAACATTCTTGCACATGTGGGGCCCTTTTTATCCTCTAAGATCTCTTTGGGATATAGGCCCAGTAGAAACACTGCTGAGTCAAAGGGTATGCACAGTATGACAACTTTTTGAGCATAGCTCCAAATTGCTCTGCAGAATGGTTGGATCCATTCACAGTTCCACCAACAATGTATTAGTGTCCCGGTTTTCCCACATCCCCTCCAACATTCATCATTATCTTTTCCTGTCATTTTAGCCAATCTGACAGGTGTGTAGTGGTACCTCAGAGTTGTCTTAATTTGCATTTCTCTGATCAATAGTGATTTGGAGCACCTTTTCATATGACTAGAAATGATTTTAATTTCATCATCTGAAAATTGTCTGTTCATATCCCTTGACCATTTATCAAGAGTGGCTTGAATTCTTATAAATATGAGACAATTCTCTATATAGAAAATACTATGTTGTGATCCACACTCTGGGTGGATATGGGTGCAGATGGTTCTCTCCATCACAAGACCATTGAAACTGGCCTGAATCACCTTGCTATTGAAAAGAGCCGCATCTACCAGAATTGATCATCATATAATCTTGCTGTTATTGTGCATAATGTTCTCCTGGTTCTACTTACTTTACTTAGCATCAGTTCATGTAAGTCTATCCAGGCCTCTCTGAAATGATCCTGCTGATCATTTCTTATAGAACAATAATATTCCATAACCTTTGTACACCAAAACTTGTCCAAACATTCTACAACTGATAGGCATCCACTCAGTTTCCAGTTTCTTGCCATTACAAAAAGGACTACTACTAACATTTTTGCATATATGGATACTTTTCCCTTTTTTATGATCTCTATGGGATACAGCCTGCATAGAGGCACTGCTGGATAAAATGGTATGCACAGTTAGAAAGCCTTTGGGGCATAGTTCCAAATTACTCTCTGGAATAGCTGGATCAGTTCACAACTCCATCAATTTTCCCACATCTCCTCCAACATTCATCATTATCACAACAGATATTCCTGTGAAATTTTTCTACATTGTTTGTTGTTCTTCATGACTAATTCTTCAGGTCTCCTTTTGGGAATTTTCTTGATAAAGATACTGGAATGTTTTATCATTTCCTTCTCCAATTCATTTTATAGATGAAGAAACTGAGTAATAGTATTAAGTGACTTGCCCAAGATCATACTAGTATTTTGACCAGATTTGAACACAGGAAGAGGAATCTTCCTGACTCCTTTTTCACTGTGCCATTTACCTACCCCATATTCTATTCCCTATTCCCCAAATAACCTTTCTTATCTCCACTGATTCATGCTTCAAAATATGAAGTCTTCCTCAAAGTCTTTTGCAGTCTTCTTAAGTGGGATTAATCTCTCTCCCCTTTCTGAATGCAGCAAAAATAGTCATTTGAAGTTCTTTTACAGTATTAATGCATTATAGTCATTTGTGTAGATAACGTTTCCTATTAAATTTTCAATTTTTTAAAAGTGAGGAACATATGTTGTTATCTTTTGATCTTTTTAGTGGCTAGAATAATGCAAGGGCACATGGTAGCTCAATACATGATTGACTGGTGAAATGGAACCATCATCTTTGTTCAGCAATAGAACAAATATCCAAAGCATACCACATTTGCATTGTTAAGTTGTGGTCCAACAAATATGACCAATATGCCCTAAAAGGAATCTCTGCATTTCTCTCTCTTTTCTGTGCTTTTCCTAAGAGAATCACCATCACCATGCTCATAACTTCATACTGACTACACTAGTAAATTCCATGTATTGTGTCATGTTACCATGCAGATGCAAAGTCTTGTGGAAAGTGAATTAGATTTAGTTAGAGAATGTAAAGTGGTTCCTCTGCTCTGCTTCTTAGCATGCCTTTTCTACTATCTTTTTCAAGGCATTAATTTTCTTGATCCTCACTTTCCTTATTTTTCTCCATAATAGAATGAGGAGATTATATAATATGATAGATAAGGATCTGCAATAATTTCTAAATTTATGATACAATTAATTATTTTAAGTACTTTACTCATTGTAGCATCTAGCTCCATTAAGAAACCAAAACTCACAGTAGATGGCTATGTGTATACATTTTATAAAGATATCCAGATATATTTCATGCACTATTACAAGAAAAAGATTATAAAATATATAACATACCCCATAATGATTAACATATTGTCAAGGCCTGCTATGCCTACATTGTAGAAGTACAATGTCTAGCTTTTCAGCAATTTCCATTAAGTGATTTTGTGAAGATTATGAAGTATGTTGTCTAAAACTTTAGAAAAACACTACTACCACACCTTTCATAGTTAAAATGATATTTTGTAGAGGTGACTGTCATATGCTAATTGTTTCCTTTTTTTCTCACTGTCCTGTACAGTGAATACATGAGACCAATAATTAGTGGAATTACAAAATAGTATTGGATAGGGAAGCATTTCGACTGTCATGATTCTGTAGTAAGAAAAAAAGTTATTTTGTGAAATGAGAGCCCAGTGTTGCAGTTGTATTGACTTTTATGTCATGTTTGTTTCAGTTTACTAGTCAAAACAAGTTTCAGAGCTCTTCCTGGTCCAGAAGGTTCAGTTTGCCTTATGAAAATGAAGCTGTCTTGTTTTCTGGTTCATAAATCATTGTCAAACTAAGCTAGATAACAGAAACAAGTCTAGATTCTCAAATGATTATTCTTAGAGATGATCTATTAAATATACAGAATACAACTTGATTTTCATAAGCTATGTTGACTTTGCAGAACTGAAACTAAAGGGGAAAAATTATCTCATAAGTGGAGGTATAAGAACTTAAAATAAATTGCTGCCAGGAAGGAACTTGGGATGGAGAAAGCAAAAAAGGATGAGTGGAAAGGATTTTTTTGGGGGGAGGGGCATTATAATCCCTTTTATACCTAAAATATGTATTCTGTATTCCACATATCTTCATTAATCCCAGAGTTCAATTATTGCAATAAGCATGGGAATATCTCTCTTTCCCCCATCTCAAGGAAAACATGGAGGTATCCAGAAAAGTATAATTTGATAGTCTCTCAGGAGAGGACTGCCATTTCTTTTTTCTTCCATCAACAAGGCATTATTTTTCTTTGTTATTGTTATTATCTGTATAAACTAGGTACACTATAAATTCCTCTTCCTCCCCTTCTTACCAAAGTCTTGCTATTTTTAATCTTAAATTTTAATTTTAATTAAATATCCTATGGAAAAAACACATTGAATTTTTCTTTTCTAAAATTCATGAAGATAAAAATTCTCTTAATCAAATTCTGCTGCTTTTAATGTCTTGCTAATATTTTTTAATTGTATGAGACAAACAATTCTAGGTTGCTTGGACAGAAATCAACTTACAATGCATGATGCCAACAACTATAAAAATGTATAATGAGTAAGCATGAAATTTTTTTTATTTCTTTTTAAATTATTTTATTTTATTTGAGGAAAATCAGTTTAAAATGTGAAAGGAATCTGTACAAATGAACACTTTACTGATTGAGTTATTTATGACATTTAGATAATTTTAAAATTAGAAGTGATCATAATATATGTATGGTAAGTATTAAGCATACATAAAAGTTATCTAAGAATATATGTAGTCTAAAAAATCCCATGTCCAATTTTAATTTGAAATGGATCTATCATAATTTTCGATTCATATTTGTTAAATGCAAGGTCTTTCAATATTATTTTATATGATGAATATTGTAGAGTCACTGACTGATAAGGATGGGGGTTATGATTGGCATGCAAGTTAAAAAGCCTGGAAGTATTTTTATTTTTGTGATCAACTCAAACTGAATTTTACCTTAAATATATGTATATGTACATTTATATATAACTATACAAAAACTGCAATAACTGTACAAAAAGAGTTAGCTGATCAGCTTAATTTGAAAATTCAACCAAATACAAGTAGAAATAAATATTTTTAAAATTATCTTAATTCTCTAATTTGCATAATATACAACTGTATATATATGTATTTGTACATACTCCAACCTTAAAATGGATTTGTGATTCAATAATAAGTTGAGACTTGGCAGTTTCCTACAAAATTAGAAAATACAAACTGTTAATCCGAGTTCAGAAGTTTAGGTCCTTACTTGCCACTAGGTTTAATATGTATTATAGTCAACTAAATTAATGATTCTTTCTAATTGTAGCATACATGTATAATATTGGTGAGATAAAAATATAAAAGCATATACTTTAACTTCTATATTTTAAAAATATTTTGAATATGTATTCAATAAAATGTTATAAGGCTTTATAGGGCTACTTTTAACTTTCTCATATTTTAAAATACTTGTATAAGAACAACTCCTAGTATACCGGGAAAAGACCTAAAAGGAGCCTTTACGTTAATATTAGTAGTATAAGCCAGTTTGCAGCAGCTCTGTCTCCAAACCTAATATTCAATAGGCATTGTTGTGGGGCTAGACTCATGTTATCTGTGAAGTATGCATTATTTTATATGCAGCACTCCAACTTCATTCTCTTCAATCAATTAATCAACATCTACTAAGCACCCACCATGTGCCAAGCATTGTAATAAGCACTAGAGATATTTAAAAAAGCAACAGACCATTCAGGGCTTCAAGGAGTTTATAAAATAATTGGGGGAACTTAGCACTGATATACAATGAAGAAGAGCAAGAGCCTATTTCAAGAATTTTCTGCGGTTGTTACAGAGTGCCATCCATTAGACCTGGAAAGATTATAGAGAACCTTAAGCCCAAGCTTCTCACTTCAAGTATTAGAAACTGAGAACAAGAGAAGGAAAATTATTTGCCCAAGATTAAAGTAGCAAGTGGTAGAGCCAAGATTTAAACTCATGATGCAAAAATAATCAAGTAAATCTGAAAAAAAATGTCTGAACAACAAAATAACTGGTTGAGGAACTATTTAAAATTTCAACCAGCTGACAGTATTCTATAGACAAAGATACTAATGAGCTACTAAAATGAATTTATTTATTCTATTTATAAGAGATGAGGGGAAAATGAATGAATTAGAAATCAGAAAATGTGGGTCTTGGTTCTGCTTTTGCTGTTAATGTATCATATTTCAGAAAAATTATTTAACCTCACTGAGCTTCAGTTTTCTCACCTCCAAAATATGTTATTCCACAGAGTAACAGCATAAGAAGTTTAAAGTAAATATTTCAATCACGTAACAAGTTGTTCAGTCTAGAAATCACCAATCCACTAGTCTAATTTTTCTTACTGAATTTTATCAACTTTAAAAGTAAGCTGCTTGCACTTTTTTGTAATAGCAAAGAAGTAGGAGGAAAGTGTATGGCCACTGATTTGGGAATGACTGAACAAACTGTGGTAAATGAGTGTAATGGGGTATTATTATACCATAAGAAATGATGAATATGAAGAAACTTGAAAAGACTTATATAAACTGATGAAGAGTAAAGTATAGTAGCAGAATAATTTTTACAATTACCAGAAAAGCCAAAAGAAAACAACATTGGAAGACTCCAGAACTCTGATCATTGCAATGACCCATCATGATGATGAATATGGTGGTGAAATTTGCCTCCTGTCTCCTGTCTCTCAGCAGAGAAGAAAGTTGAGTAAAAGTGTGAAATGAGATATATGTTTTTGGACTTGGATTATTAGTTGATCTTTCATGCTTGACAGTACTTTTTTGGTATGAGAGTTCTATAAGAGGAGAAAGATCGATTAAAAGTAGCACTGATGTTAAAAAAATCAATAAATCAATTTCAAAAAATAGTCAACCAGTTCAATTATTTTAAAAAATAAACATGACTCGTGAGTTTGTGTCTTTCTCTATATAATACACCAATCCAATTGGAGTTATTTATGGAAAAGTAAGGACTTCTTTAAAATTATTTCACATTGACTAAAAATTTCTCAGTAGGTCACATTAATTTAGGAGAATATTGTAGAATATTCCAAAATAAAAAAGCAAGCCAATTGATGATTATGCAATAGCTTCAATTAATGAAATATATATTGGGAATAATAAATAAAAACTATATTAATACTAAGCTAATATATTGTTTTAAGGTTTTCAGAACATTTTTATGTATCTCATTTGATCTTCACAACTATTTTGTGGTATAGGAACTGTTATACCTATTTTACAGATGAAGAAAACTGATCCTAAGAAGTTGCGATTTATTCTTTTTTTTTTATTTGCATAACATATGTATGGGTAATTTCTCAGCATTGATCTTTACAAAGCTTTCCGTTACAAATTTTACCCCCAGCCCCCACCCCTCCCCTAGATGACAGGAAGTCCACTACATGCTAATTATGTTAAAATACTTGACAATTCAAATATATGTATACATATTTCCACACTTATCATTGTTGTGCAATAAAAATTGTATCTAGAAGAAAGAAAAATCAGAAAAAGGAAACACAATGCAAGCAAACATCAATCAAGAGGATGAAAATGTTATGTTGTGATCCACATTTCACATCCCTCTCTCTGGGTGTATATGGCTTTCTTCAGTGAACAATTGGAAGTGGTTTGAAACATTTCATTGTTGAAGACAGCCATGTCCATCAGAATTGATCATCATATAATATTGTTGTTGCTGTGTATAATGATCTCCTGGTTCTGCTCATTTCACTCAGCATCAGTTCATGCAAGTTTCTCCAGGCCTCTCTGAAATCATCCTGCTGGTTGTTTCTTACAGAACAATAATATTCCATAACATTCATATACCATAATTTATTCAGCCATTCTCCAATCGACAGGCATCCATTCAGTTTCCAGTTTCTAGCCACTACAAAAAGGGCTGCCACAAACATTCTTGCACATGTGGGGCCCTTTCCTTTCTTTATGATTTCTTTGGGATATAAGATGATTTCTTTGGGATATGAGTTAAGTGATTTCTTAAGGGCCACACTATTTTAGAGGCTAGATGGAATTCAACTTCTCTTTACTCCTAATCTGGCACTCATATTAATAGTCCATACTTTCTTCTTTACAACAAATGAACCAAGTAAAACTTATCTACAATCTCTGAGAATTGCTACAGTCTCCCAGTTCATCTCCTTCTAGCCAATCTAGTAATGAGCCTGAGAGACAGGGGCCATATGAAAAAAAAAAAAAAAAAAAAAGAAAGAGCTAACAGGGATCTATAGAGTGAAAAGGGATATCATTTACTCTTTAGTCCTACAACCTCCTTTTACAGATAAGGGAATTAAGATACAGAAAGTTTAAGAGACTTACCCAATATCACTCAGATTGTAAATATATAAAGTCATATTTGGATGCCCTCATTTCACAGGTATTTGTTTACTTGTTATCTCCTCCATTTGACTACAAGTTCTTCAAAGGCAGGGACTTTCTTTTGCCTCTATGTACTTCTGGTACTTGACATAGAACATGACATATATTTAATTGAAAAAAAAAGTTTATTGACTTACTGAAAGATAAGGAAACTCTGATGCAGGGAATTTAAATAACTTGATCAATATCACATAGATAATAAGTAGCAGAGATCATAATTGAACTCATGATATACATATATATATTAATTATTTTTTATTATATTAAAACTTTTTATTTGCAAAACATATGTATGGGTAATTCTTCAACATTGACCCTTACAAAGCTTTCTGTTACAAATTTTTCCCCCCTAGTCCCCAAGCCTCCCCTAGATGGCAGGAAATCCACTACATGTTAATTATGTTAAAATACTTGACAAATTAAATATATGTATACATATTTCCACACATCATTGTTGTTAAAGAAAAATCGTATCTTCAAGAAAAAAAATCTGAGAAAGAAAACACAATGCAAGCAAACATCAATAGAGAGCATCAAAATGTTATGTTGTGATCGACATTTCATATCCCTCTCTCTGGGTGCATATGGCTTTCTTCACTGAACAATTGGAAGTGGTTTGAAACATTTCATTGTTGAAGAGAGCCATGTCCATCAGAACTGATCATCATACAGTATTGTTGTTGCTGTGTATAATGATCTCCTGGTTCTGCTCATTTTGCTCAGCATCAGTCTATGCAAGTCTCTCCAGGCCTCTCTGAAATCGTCCTTCTGGTCGTTTCTTACAGAGCAATAATATTCCATAATATTCATATATCATAATTTGTTCAGCCATTCTTCATTTGATGGGCATCCAATCAGCTTCCAGTTTCTAGCCACTACAAAAAGGGCTGCCACAAACATTTTTGCACATGTGGGGCCCTTTCCTTTCTTTAAGATTTCTTTGGGATAGAAGCCCAATAGAAACACTGCTGGGTTAAAGGGTATGCACAGTTTGAAAACTTTTTGGAACTCATGAGATATTAATAATAGTGTATATTATATTATTTTTAATAATAATTTTTTATTTTCAAAATATATGCAAAGATAGTTTTTAATATTCATTACTGCAAAACCTTGCATTCTAAATTTCTCCCTTTATTACTCCTTCCCTCCCCTAGACAGCAAGTAATCCAATATATGTTAAACATGTACAATTCTTCTATACATGTTTTCACATTTATCATGCTGCAAAGAAAATTCGGATCAAAAAAGAGAAAAAATGAGAAAGAAAGCAAAAAACAAGCAAACAACAGCAAAACATATGAAAATACTATGTTGTGATCCACATTTAGTCCCGATAGTCTTCTTTCTGGATGCAGATGGCTCTCTCCATCACAAGTCTATTGGCACTGGCCTGAATCATCTCATTGTTAAAAAGAACCATATCCATCGGAATTGATCACCCTACAATCTTATTCTTGCTATGTACAGTGTTCTCTTGGTTCTACTCAATTCACTTAGCATCAGTTCATGTAAGTCTCTCCAAGTCTTTCTGATATCATCTTGCTGATCATTTCTTATAAAACAATAATATTCCATAACATTGATATACCATAACTTACTCAGCCATTCCCCAGCTGATGAGCATCCAGTCAGTTTCCAGTTCTTTTCCAAGAGTTCTGTTCTTAAATAGAATAAAAAATACAGAAAAAGTGAATAATGAAATATATATGTGATGCAAGATCCAAGATAAGGAAACATAAGACTAGAGAAGGAAAAATGGCTTAGCTAAATTTACATAGGAAGAAAGTTGCAAGAAACAAAATATAAATCTTGGTCTTTGGAATGCAAATCAGTGTATTCTGTTCACCCTTATCACATTGACTTCTGGAATCAGTCTAATAAATTCACTGTATTTGATTCAATTTAGTTCTAGAACTTTTCTATGTACATCAAGTATGATTCACTGACTCTTCAAAATTGTCACAGTAACAGAACCCAGATTCAGCATTTGTCTGTCCACACACAGAGGAGGTTTCTCTTAGGGATCTATTCATGTATAAAGAATCAAGTTGTCCAGCTGCCCAGGCTCTTGAATGTTAAGAGGATAGCAACTACAGAGAGGGAGTGTTCATTCATATAGATAAAAATGAAGACCAGGAAAGAAATACCATTATCATTTTAGCACAAGATAATCCTAAATCTTGCCAGCAAAGAAGAAATAAGAATTGTCCTATTTTTATCCAAACAGAATACAAAAATTGGACAAATTCCTCAGATATCTGGTCAGCAATGGAAGAGAGCTCTCTGCCATAGCTTTTGCTTTCATGGGCAGTTATTAGTTCAACCTCTTGCAGCTTCTAGGATTTTGATGCCTCTTTTTATTTTCTATAGTGGGTATTAGCAGCCAAAGACAGGAAATTCTGACCTGAAATGATAAGGAAGTACAGCCACTTCTTAACCATCAATTCAATGGTGTCCATAAGTTAAAAGGAGAGGATAAAAAGAACCCTTGCATTTCCTCATTCCTTATTTGACATGGCATTCAAAACAAACCCAGAGGGGGAAATTTAAACACCAGACAAGGAGTATATAATTCTGGGGTCTTTATAGTTAAATCATTCAGCTATTGGCTAAATGAGCCCTGATGTTTTAGTCTGAACTCTAGCCTCATATTAAATTGTGTGCTTGACTCTAACAATGTTCTAAGATATAAGGCCTTGTGACTGAGGTCATACTTAAGATAATAAAACTCTTTTTGATAAGGTTCATTTACATATTTGTTTTCCTTGCCCTGATTCCATTTTTTT
>JAJPUD010004580.1:170138-190758 GCA_023553655.1 Myrmecobius fasciatus | reverse complement strand
AGGTAGGTAGATAGGTAAGAAAGGAGAGAGGAAGGGAGAAAGGGCTTATTTATTAGCAAATGCATGTGTTAGCTCTGCTGTTCCTGGCAGTAAAAATAATTTGTTATAATAACTTTTGCAAATCTTTTTTCCTTATTTCTCATTATTGTCTTTCTTACAGTTTCATCCTCATATGCCTTTGAAATTATATATATATATATGTATATATATATATATATATATATATTTAGTTGTGTCTCTTCTAAGCTTTTTTTAAACTATTTTTCTTTTCCTATGCTGCTTCTTGCTATCTTAAGAGGTGATACCTCTCATTATCTTCCACAATTCTTCTCTGTAAGATTTATGTATGAGTTTATATTCTAAATCAGTGTTGCCCTTGGCTGCCATATTTCTCTCTTTGGGAAATGTCAACTTGTCTGCTGATTAGGGAAGATTTTTGACTCTTTATGTCTCCTTACTATGTCAATATTTTTACATTAGTTAAACTTCTTTGTGAAATTATTGCGGTCAGTGTTGATTTTCTTTTTTTAGTTAATAACATTTAAATAGATCAAGTTAGAGTTGTTTTAATAGTAAACTATATTTTTCTTATTTTTATGTTGTAATTCTGTTTCTAGCTTTTCATTAATTTTGCTTGCTGTAATTCATTAATGGGCTGACTCTACCCAGAAAGCTAATTCAGTAAGTTAGGTTTCAATTAGCACAAATAATGAATCCTAAAGTAACTGTATTATTTAAATTCAGACTGCTTATTTCCATTGGGCTAGTATAATCACCATATTTTACATAATTATAACTATCAGTAGTACAGATTCAATTACACACACATATGTGTGTATACACACACATACACACACACACACACACACACACACACACACACACATATATATATATATAAGACCACTTCAGGGAATACATTATTTGCACTCATCAGTACCTCATCCTATAATGCCCTCATCAAGAGCTAGTCTTTTCTATCTTTTAAAATATGATGTTTCATTTGTGTGTTGTTATTGGGTGCACACCATATTCAGTGACTTGATTATTTTCTTCATATGTATAGTATACAAATGTTTGGCATCTTTATCTTACTCCTGAATCATATCATCCATAATTTTTTTATCATATCTGCTTATTCCCTCCTTCATGTTTAAGTCCTTTAGTATTAAAATAATTATATATATATATATATATACACATATATATATATAATTCACAGAGTCTAATTGGGTTCTTTATAAAATTTTTTGAATTCCTTTACCCCTGATACTGACCTTGGAACAGAAATTTCTGTTGTTTTCATAGCAGCTTTATGAACATTGTAAAATGAGATGAGCAAATATCTCATGAAATGTATTTCTTTTTGCCTTTGTATATATATAATAATATTAACTCTTGAACCTTCTTTATTTCCCTCTCCATGAAAAACCTCATTCTCCTTCATAGCCATAACTTCCTTTTTCTTCTGGTTTTATTTATACTAAGATTATAAAGTTAATGTAGTTTGATTCATCTAGTAGTCACTGCACAAAGTTCCACATTTAAAAACAGCAATAACTAAGAATATTGACAGATAATATGAAAACTGTGATTCTTAGCATTTTGTTCTTCCTTTTTCTTCCATTCTGCCTCTACCATTACAAAAGTGTAAGGGAGTTGCACAGGATTGGGGTAAAGGATAGGGGGAAGAAAGGGAAGGCATTTTTAAATTTTTCCTTATTTCATGAATTAAGTTAAAATGGTCAGATAATTCATCACCAATTGTCCAACCTATTAAGGATTCTGTACTAAGGTAGATTGGATTTTGAGAAACAGATTCAATTTGTTCCTGAAGTCATACTCAAAGTCTTTCTGCACAGTAGAATCTCCCAGAGTTTATTCTTCATGAATATGCCTTTTAATGGCATATGTTACTTCCCTTCCATTCTTATGAATCAGAGTGGACTTTGTGCAGGAGAAATTAGAATATATTCTGATTGATTCTTTCATTTTCATTCATTCAAATCAATTATTCAACAAATATTTATTTAGCACTTAATATGCACATAAAAATTTCTTTAAGACTTTAAGACTCAAATCCTTTCTACAGGAGGCTTTTCCTAGCACTCAAGTGTTGACATTTTAATGATGGACTACTACACATAAAGGGAAGCTGGAAAGGAGGTAAGTAGGATAGGAAAGTATGGAAATGGGATAGAAATGATATGGAGGTTTGGTTCTAGGAAATATAAGGCAAAAACTCACTTAAATGTGAGAATCCCCAGGGTGGGAGTCTGGAAGCTATGGAGTGGCACCACATGGTAAGCAAATATCTAGGAAACAATTACACAATATTTACTATTTCCACAGTCTACCTGTAAAGATGTGGACTACTGATAATAAAAACATTAATGTTTATGTAGGCTACATTTGTATCTTTCAATCTTTTTCTTTAAAATATTTCATTAAAAATTTGTTTCAAAACATTGCATCCGTCTTATTGAGGGGAATTTTAAAATAGAAAATCCTCCTAATCAATTGTTCATGAATATACTCTCAGTCAGGTTCACTCCCTGCCTTCTGTAACATTCTCTATCTTGTTTTATATTGATTACAAGAAAATTTCTGGTCCAAGCAATTTAAAAGAGGTCAAAATGTTTGCTTCATCTAATCTTGAACTCAGAGGGACCTTCTAATTATAGAACCGATTAGTGACCAACATGGAGGTTAGCCTAATCAATTATTTTGATGGGTAAACATTTCTTTTTACAAGGAAAATGGATGTGCCTCTGAGAAGTCTACAACTCTCTCCAGACCAAAATTATGGTTGTCATGGAAACTGCAAAATAAAAAGCAGAAAGTCAGTTCTGACATAGCAAGAGTGTAATGGACAGCATCTATAGGGAAATTACCAATTAGAGTTGTGCTTTTTGAATGAAAAATTAGGAGACTTTCACATTAAAAAAAAAAACCCTAACTCTCTTTCCTCCAGTAATCTTAAATATTAGATTTGATGTTCCCTTCCTTGGCATTTCGAGCACTATTGACACTATGTTTAAGATTTAACATGCATAAACGTTGAGAAAATAAAAGTTTTAGGTACTAAAGTAAATTCCAAGAGAAAATAAAACATTTATCATGAGTTGATATTTTTCTATAGTGAAAATTCAAACATAACGGCATAAATAAAAATTTCATGAATTTAAAAAGTTATATGTTTTATACAATTTATGCCAAATGCCTAGACTGTACAAATCATCATGTCAGAGTTTTGAGCCTTACTTTTTCATCTCAATCAAAAATAACCCTAGGCTTTCTAGCAATCTCACTAATAACCTTTGAAAGCTCTTAAATTATTTCAGGTTAAAAAAAGATAGGGGCTTATGTCTGGAGTATTATTATATTGCTAGCCTAACTAATTAGAGGCCATTGTAGAAATTCACTGAGGCTTTTGAAATGACCTAGCAGCTTTTTACATAAATTAAGTTAAATAAATTTTCCATTGTAATTCCCAGAAATACAAATAAGAAAAATCAAAGGTAAAAGGAAGATAAACTTTGTTCTTTTAATAGCATTAGTCAGTGATTTTCCACTGTTATTAAGCTTTAGAAAATCATAAGCACATATTAAGATTTTGTTTCAACTTCTTATTGGAAACAGTTTCCTTTTCTGGAAATTAAATGTCTTGCTAAAATTAAATGCCATGCATATTTTAACATATACATTTTTATTTGATCATTCTCATTTTTTGCCTTTTCATTATAATAGAAGATTAGTATCTTCCTTTATTCATTTTTAACCCAATAATTTTAAATGTAGCCTAAATCTCACTAGAATTCAGCAAATTTTTGAGACTTAGTTATTTTAATTTCAGCCAGTTCACTGCAGCTGAATACACAGAGCATATGGTGCAAATAGCTCCTAACTACTGAAATACATCTGATTTCTCCCAAAATTACTGAGATAAAAATAAAATGACATTTTGGGAGCACAAAAATATGCCATGGTACCAGGAGTGAAAGGGTTAAATGGTGAAGACTATTTAGAAATGATACAATGTAGTCCTCTTTTAGCTAAGCCTGCTTGAAATTTTCTAATACACACATGCCAACAGTATATGCTCTCTCTCCAAGCTGTCAGAAAGCATCAAATTGCTTGATTTACTTTATGGATTTTTAAATTCTTTTGAAAGTCACCAGGGCATTTGCTCAGGGCTCTTGTGACTTCATCATCATCATCATCATCAATACTACATAAAACTCAATGAAATTCAAACCTTAGTTTGAGAATTGAATGCCATAGAAACTTACTGACTTTTTAATTATTAGTTTATTCATCACTCTTTATCTTGTATATATTGTGTTTGTACATAGTTGTTTTCATTTTTTCTTCTCTATTAGGTTGTGAGCTCATTGAGATAAGAGGTTTTCTTTTGCCTTCCTGCCTTTTACCTTATCCTCAATGTGTAGCATAAAACCTCACATATAGTTAACCAACTGAACTATAATATCTCATAGATGAGCTGGACACTTACTGACTACAGTCAACACTAGTCTAACTGAAAATAGCAATTTAATTCTTCATCTAGAAGATTACAAGATGAAAAATATCTAAGGTTTATTTCTAAATAAATTGAACTGTCAGATGAAAATACTCAGAATCACTGAGAAAATTTTAAAATTAATATTTAATAGCAATTTTAAGTCATGGACGCTTGATGAAATACAGCCATAATATCAATTCCACCTACAGGAATCCTGAGTAAATAATAGATATGGGAAACTGGAGCTTTTCCGATGACGTGTGAGGGTACTGTGCTAATAATTAGAGCCAAGTCTCTAAAATCCATGTGAGAAACAATAGCATTAATATAATCTCTACTGTCTTTATAGTTATTTTCTCATGTTAGGTTTATCAAAATATTAGTTTTAGACATTATAATATGATACAAGGTCATGAAGACTTAGTCTAAATTTATCTTGACAGTCATTCAAAGGCTACTTTTAAACCTAAAACCAAAGCCAAATTCAGTGTTTAAAAGAAAATGTGCATAAAAGGCTAGTTGACAGGAACAAGCCTCTTTACCTAGCCAGTTCTTCAAAATATAATTTTTACTTTCAGTCAGTATCAGTAACTGAGAGAGCTCCACTTCGGCAACAAAGTCTCTGCTAGATATGGGGGTGGTAAGGAGGGGACATTCAACTCTGAATTACAGAACAAAGAATATACAATCCTGAAATTCTAGTGCTAGAAAGCTAAAGAAGTAGAGAAGTAGGTTTCTTTTCTGTGTATGCTGGCTGACCTTCACCCTCTCTGGCATAACTGGAAAGTATGAGGATTTTACATGTAAAGTGGATAAAACAAAATGCTATTTGTTGAATGCTACAGAATTCAAAACACAAACCATGTCACCTTCTTGTTCTGAAGCATTATCACATTAGTTCAAATAACATTATGTTGACAAAAACAAAACTCTTTTTTCATAAAAATGTAAAACAACCATGTTTACTGTAAAAAAAATTTCAATCAATGCCAGTAATATATCAAAGAATCCATAAATCCCTGCTCTGTCTCTCGTAATCAGAAAGAAGTCTCAGTCAAGATTGTGCCTTCATAGCCAAATTAAATTCCCTTCCCACAGTTTCATTTCCCCCACTGAGTTTCTGTCTATAAACTGTCCTGTCACACATCCAAGAGATGCTGAGTGCCTAAATCTTTTACAGGAACACAGAAAAGAAAAAAAAAGTCTATCCTCTTTCCCTTAAAGGTGGATCCCACATTTCTATTTAAAGAAGGGCCTGTTTGAATTGTATTTTTTGCTTTTATTATTCAGTCATTAAACTAGCAATAAATGAAGCTTCAGTTCTCAGCATAATGAAAGGAAATAATCACTTACATTAGGAATTCCCATTGTGTAGAATACTGAAATCTAGAGGCATGGGTCTTAAACATTACTTTGACTATAACCTTTAGATACAACACTGAGACTCAGTTTACTAATTTGTAAAACACAAAAGCTACATTAGGTGACATCTAAGATTCCTTCTAACTTTTACATTGTATGATTCAATAATAAAGTTTCTGGTGTTTTTCTAAAGTCCTCCTGTAGTACAACATATTAAATCAGCTCAGCAAAGAGTGGAACTGTGTTTTCTTTCTCTTCCAAATCCTGTTCCAACCTGCCCAACACTGTACGATAATTAATCAAGTCAGGAAAAGCCTCCCATGACACCTCTCAGCTCATCTGGGACATTGATTCAAAAAAGTTCCTGACCCATCCATAAAAATTCTCCCCCAGATTCCGGTTTTTACCAACCCTTTCCTCCCTTCATCCCAAGCCATGCTCTCCAGCACACTCAATTATAAGGAATTCAATGACGCATAGTAATGTACCTTTTTATGTAAGTATCAGCAAATGTTGCGCGACAAACCTCAAAATTTTGCAAAGAAAAGTACATTAACAGCACTGCTGGAAAAACTCATTAGAATGTGCAGCTTCTTGGCTGTTCCTTTAATGGCCTTTGCTATATCCCCTCTGGCCATAGGAAACAGAGTAGCAATGTATATATTATGAGGTCTTAAAATGAGCTGACAATGATGGGAGGACCCCCCCCCCCTTTTTTAGAAGCTAGATAGTATAAAAGTTATTTCTTTTTTCAAAAAAGTTATTTTACAAAGCAATAAAAGCATTCACCCTCCACCTAAAGTTTTACCCACCTAGGGAATTTTATTATTATTTTGGGGCTTCTCAGAAGAAATTGCTGACTTGTAATATTCACAACTGCACTCAGCCCTCACTCCCACTATTAGTCTCAACTAGAAAGCAACTTTCACCGTAACTGTAAATCCTATTGGTCATTAAATGAGCATTACGGTTATTTTGTGAGTGCACTGTTTTATAGAAATCAATGGGAGTCTTGCATACAGAAGGATCGCAATTGATTTTTAGCTGAAAGAGTCAATTTGTAACATAGCCAGCATCTTTGAACTACTAATTGAGAAATTAAGAATCATTGAATAGACACTAGCAAGCTGAAAGCATTCGAAAGGCCCAGAAACATCACAGAAATGGGAAAAAACATTGTAGTGATTTGATTTCCTTTTTGATGTGAGTATTTAAGTAAGGCAGTTTCTCACTGAGACGGACTCTTCACCTGAATAGCTTTTGAGGAGTGAAAAAAAATGGGAAAACAAGTTGGGCAGAAAAAAAACTGCTTCTGGGTAGGTGCATCTACTACTCAAGCATCCCCTGCAGTGTTTGGGAATACTGCACCAAGAAGTTCATGACAAGAATATTTAATACATTTTTCTTAAGAGCTCAAAATATAAACATAGGACAATTTCCCTTCTGGAACAAGAATATCCTGCTACTTTATTTTGGGATGTAGAGAAGAGGGAGATATTAATATGGAAGGACTTTGAAAAATTAATTTAGTCATTCATAACAATAAGTGCGCATTAAGAATACATCCAAAGCCCTTTGTTAGATAAAGGAAGAAATGCTAAGAATAGCATGTGGTCTCTACCTTCAAGAAATTTAATCTACATGTTTAGATAAGGCCTGGATACAACCTTCCAAAGAACAAAAATATCTGTTGTGTGAACTTGGGCTTTCCTTCCATGACCCACCTCAGATCTGAAGATGAGTTTACTAATTTAGACCCCTATCCTCAAAGGAGCTACATGATTCCTTTCCTACCCTTTTTCAGGTTAGTAAATGAGCCTTATTGTTAATTTGTGAATTCATAGTTGTATAAAAATCAATGGCAGTCAACTGATTTTTTTAGCAAGAGGGTTAATTTATAATGTGGCAGGAAGCTTTTAATATTGAGAAATCAGGAGAGTCACTGAATAGACACATTAAATCATTTTTCAAACATGTCTGACTTTTGGTGATTCCATTTGAGGTTTTCTTGGCAAAGACACTGGAGCAGTTTACCACTTTTGTCTCTAGTCTCATTTTACATATGAAGAAACTGAGGCAAAGGTAAATGACTTGCCCAGCTAATAAATGTTGAAGGTCAGATTTAAACTCAGGAAGAGGAATTTTCTTGACTCCAGGCCCAGCTCCACGGCACCATCTTCGTAGACACTGCTAAAAGCAAAGAACTGCTAAAAACAGTTAAAAACAAAAGGCACCTGGATAGGCATGATGTGAATTAACCAATTTTAATTACTTCTCCTAAAAATAACTTTTACCTGACCCTTGTATCTGCCTTCCCTTGACATGTGTGAAAAACAATTATATTCTACTATTCCATTTGAATAATTTAAACACTGTGACTGAAAAACAAAACTCAAAGATCTCTTTGTCTCCCCAGAGAGTAGCCCTAGCTGTAGACATTATAGTTGACCTGTGATATTCCAGGAGAGCAGGGGCTTTTAGTTACTGGTTGGCATTTTATCTGTCACTTTACAGATGCTCCCACATTTTAAATTTGTTCTAAAAATATTTTTGACATCTTTTGTTTTATATCATCAACATTATACCTCTAAAATCTCTTTCTTCCTCCCTCCCTCCTTCCCTCCCTTTCTCTATCTCTCCTATAAAATGAAAACCAAACCCTAATAATTTTACCCATCTTTCTTTTTAAAGGCTGAATAGTTTGTGGACAACAAGTAAAATTTCTGTGCTTTTTTGGTTTATCCTGTTATTTTTACCTTGATACATTTAAAAAGATAGTTTAGCACATTGGACTTGTCTGCTTAAATAAGAAAGAACTGGGTTCAAGTCCTACTTCTGATACCCACAGGCTAATCACTTAAACCTTTTAGTGACCCAGGCAACTGTTTCCAGCTATAAATTATAGAGCAGTTGCCTATCTGCATTAACAAAGGGAGCTTGCCCATCTCATACTCACGAAATTATGTCAGGACCAAATAGTTTGATATAATTTTCTTTGAAAGCAAAGATAGGAATGTTCTTTTATTCTTGCAACACTCTAAACAAGAATAAAGTAAGCTTGATTTTCCTTTTTTAAATAGCTAATAGGAAGTGGAAAGAGGTAAACTGAAAAGATATGGACAATTACAAAATAATTTCCTTATTAGAATTTTTGGAAACAAACAATTTAAAAATTCATAAATCATTGAATGAAAATGTATCAAACCAGTTATAAACCCACTGATTACAAAGAATCAGATATTTAAGTGTCTGGGCTAAGTTACTCTGATTTGGGTAGGAAACCTGAGATTGACTAAAGCCCAACTTCTTTAACTGTGGGTTTTCACTCCACATGGGATCTCATAAATGAATGTGGGCCAGAAAATTATTATTTATTATCAGCAAATGTTTGATTTGTATACATATTTTATTTACTTGTATACCTGGGGTCAAGTAAAAATTTCTCTGCCAAAAAGGACTCCCAAGTGAAAAAAGTTTAAGAAGCTTTGCATTAAAGGAAGCATATTCTCCAATCTGGAAATAAAGTAAGCCCAAAATACTATAAAAAGTGTAAAAAAGTAGTCATTGAAGTTGTTTGATCTGTGTTCTTTTCTTTGCAAAAGAATGCAATTCTCTCTCCTTGAGAAAGAATGTATATCATACATGGTCCTACTGTAAATACTCCATAAGTCTCTGCTAAGTGTAGGAATGACAATATAGTTCATCTGATCAGATTACTCTTGTGGATCTAGTTTTTTTTCCTTTATTAAAGCTTTTTATTTGCAAAACATGTGTATGGGTAGTTCTTCAACATTGACACTTACAAAGGTTTCCATTATAAATCCCCCCCCAATCCCCACCCCTCCCCTATTTGGCAGGATGTCCACTACATGTTAATTATGTTAAAATACTTGACAAATCGAATATATGTATACATATTTTGCGGATCTAGTTTTTGGAAGCTAGAGACATCTATTTAACTCATTTCTAGTTGCTATTTGTCCATCTTCAATCAGACTC
This sequence comes from Myrmecobius fasciatus, assembly GCA_023553655.1. Classification (NCBI taxonomy): domain Eukaryota; kingdom Metazoa; phylum Chordata; class Mammalia; order Dasyuromorphia; family Myrmecobiidae; genus Myrmecobius; species Myrmecobius fasciatus. Next base: position 180,872 of record JAJPUD010004580.1, on the reverse strand, counting down.
ATTCCTGCTTATCTCTCTCTGCATCTCTTAGAATGCCAGTGTGCAGCAAAAGATGGGACCATCCTTGAGGACTTAATTGACTGAAACTATATCATGTTTGGCAAATAATTCCTTTATGATGAAAGACTTAGGGACAGATAGTAGTGCATGGATAAACTTAAAGCCACTGAGATTTAGCCACACAGTGCGATTTAGAGGGTAGACTGAAATACAGCTTTTGTACTTACCGGTAAAATGATTAGAAGTGGATGGATTGACACTATCACCACTGTCAGCACTGTCACCACTAAAAACTTCATCATCTGATTCCCGCATAGAGGAACAGGCTGAGGAGCCCTCAACTTCTTCCAAATTCCTCTTTAAAATTCCACTCATCGCTGCAGTGCTGTCACATGTACCTATAACAGGAACAGGAGCAATAAAGCATTGAAACATTTGACCGCTGACTGGGCAGCCAAGGTCTCTGAAGGCATTTTTTTTTTAGAACCATGTATGCTTAGTGATCATGCCCATGACTAAATGATTTCTTCCTATAATTTTCTTTTTTATACAAGTGACAGAAGCATCACATCATGATGCATTGCTTTCCTTATTTACACTCTAACATCATTCTCTTCTAAAAAAAATTAAGGTGTAGAATGAGAGGCACTATACAAGGAAATATAATCCAATATTTTGAAACATCAAACCCAGAATCAAATATATTTACTTGATTTGTACTGGTAGAGCATGTATTATCAATGACAGAAATTCTCAGTCCAGAACAAAATAGATCATTCATTCACAGGCAGTGATACATACAGGGCATACAGATTAAGGTGCTTCTGGCTTACTGTCTTTATTCAGGTGCAGAGGTATATACTTTCTCTCTATCAGAAATAAAGTGGGTTGCTAGGGATTGATATAACTAACAGAGTTTAGATGTCTTATGTTACCAGCCACCTCAGTACAACTACATGCTACACTTAAGTCCAATTTCCAAAAGGGTGATTGAATAGAAAATACATGGTGAATCAAAGTCCCTGGACTCTGTGCAAAGTCTTGTGCAGAATGAAATAGTTACTTATTTTTTCTCCAGCTTCATTCTCATTCTTCATTTCAATCCAAAAAATGTGATCTTAAAAATATACATTTTAAAATATTAACCAAACCAAGAGAAAATTTCTTTTAAAGAAGATGAGCTCTTAGAAACACCTTCCCCTATCCTCAACACACACACACACACACACACACACACACACACACACATTAACCACCTCCTTCCTCCCACACCACCTACCTATACAATACTACCATTGTATTGGATAAAGACAGCATGTCAAGTTATAAAGGGAGGAATGAAAGAAATTGATTCTCTCACAATCTGCCCTTCCTAAAAATTATACTTTAGTCACTGACAAAAGTAACCATTTATCTTTAGTACCCATCATAATATTGTACTCTGTATTTCATTTGCATTTTCCTGGTTTTTCTTATTTTTTGGAGTTTATAAAAGGAGGTCTAGAAAAAGGGGGAATACTCAGATTATGACCCAAGCATGATTGATCCTGTAGATAGGGCAGGTTGAAAACACTTTTTCATGTATAATTTAAAGAGTTCAGAAAGTTCCACCTATCCAAAAATATCTACTATACAGTTTAGAATTCCTCCCAATAGAGTTGCTCTCACCAGTGAAGGAAATCCTTTCTAGAAAGTCCCTCTAAGAGGTAGGTCTGTCACCTGGGAAGGGTAATATATTAAACCATTTAAATCCATTAAAATCTCATTATGATAATCTGCCAAATTAGTTAGCTATTGCTTTATAAAGTACAGGGCAGGGACTAAAACAAAGTCACAGAGTAAATAAACAGTGTATTTATTTGCTCCTATCAAAGAAAGGTCTAGGGTGCTTCTCAGTAAGCATAGACCTATGCTAGTAAAATATCAAATTTGGGGGCCCTGGATAATCAAGTTTTAGCATCATTGCCATCCAGGAAATCAAAGTGCTGATAGAAAAAAAAAGGGTAAACATGAAATGGGAAATATGTGGGGTTAGATGTGAAGTGCTGCTAACAAAGCAATGTTTTCCTATTTAAAAATTTTTTGTAGTTCTAATTCCAAGTTTTTTGGAACTCAATGGAATTGCATTTAAATTTAACTAATATTTGAAGATGGTAAATATTTGCCTATTTTCTTTCAGGGAACAGTAAATAGGATTCAGTTTTAGAGCTGAAGTGGGCCTTGGAGGTCACTGAGTCTAAGCCACTCATTTTACAGACTTGGAAATGGAAATCCAGAAAGGATGAGTAAATTGTAGTTGATTACACAAGTATGAAGTATCCAAGGCAGAATTTGAACTCAGATCTTCTTGATTCTAAATCTAACACTATTCACTATATCATATTAAAACTGGAGCTTCTATAGATAATTTAGCTTAAAAAGCTCACAAACTATATATCAACATATCCATATTGCTTTAGAGAAATATCTAATTTCTAAGTTAGTGGTAAAGTATTATGACAATTTTATATATACTCTGTAGTGAAAAGGAGACATACAATATCTTAATACCTTGTCCAAAGTCTTTTAGAAATATCAACATTTGTGATAATGAACCACTCTGATTTAGAAAGCTTATTTATCTTTCTGATCAAAGTCACTCCCCCTTTAATTTGGCTGTCTCTTTGTTTTTATTTTTTTTCCCACTCTGTAAATGCCAATTGAATTTTCTCTGAAGAAGAGCAGATCGATATAGCTTGGGCCTGACTGATTTTGAGGTTAAATAATGAGGTGACATCCATCAGGAGCCCTTAAGTCCATATATCTCAGTGATGGCATAACTGTTGGAACTGTCCAGTAAGACTCATGGGGATCAAGAGAGTAATTCAGCTAAACTTTTGAGATGTTTATTGAGTGTCTACTAAGTTCTAAGAGCTATATGGCCTCAAATATTAATAGCTATCAGGGTTTCTAGAATTGAACCTAAGGAGAAAAGCAAGCTGGCTCATCTTTGGGAAATGGCAAAATTGCTTTTTTGGTTTTGTTTTTTTAACAACCTTGAGCTTTTTTTTTTTAAAAAAAAATTCTACTATTCTTTTAATGATGCTATGTAGCAATGAGTCATGAAATACTATTCTCAGAAGAATCGAAGCTAAACATCACCCAAAGGTCAATGAAGAAGTAAACTGTGGGTGGGAAATAGCTGTAACACATTGTAAAAGTGGAACTATTTGTGAACAGAGATGCCGTCAAAGAAATGTAAGGCTGAAAGGGAGAATGGGCTGGTTACATGGTGTATGGAATACTATATGTTCCTACATTCTAACTTTTGGGAAGATAAACACAAGAAATTTTCAAAATAGGCAGATAAAGATGGGAAATGATCTGCATTATTGGAATTTGGAAGGAAATTTCCAAATATTTGGGATCATAGATACACTAGGGCACTGGAACAGAGGGCTTTGTTTAGAAGCTATTATGGCAATGCATTGGATTATATATTATTAATAATATATATGTATAATTTATAAGGGAAGTAATTTGCATTATTTTGAGGTACTTTATAGTCTCTAGAAACTTGGAAATGTAGGCTTACAGAAAATTATAGGACAGATTAGAAAATGTATCTAAAGGCCTTGAAAGAGAAAGAAACAAAAAGCGGAATGGAAGAAATACACGTTCATTTACTTTATCCCTCTTCCTCTCCCCTTCCTTGGTATCTCTGGAGTGAATCTATTCATTTTTAATACTTGCCTACCTAGATTGAAGATCGAATCAATCTTTGCTTCAGCACCTTATATTAGCTAGCTCCAGAATATGATTCATCCCATTTATTGAATTATCTACTCATCAAGGCCTTACCAATGCAAAAATCTGACCTTCAGTACTCCCAAGCATTCCTGCCTGAGTTTTCTATTTTTTGTTCAATTATAATATATATATATAATATATATATATATATATAATATATATAATATATAATAATTAAATCAACATTACTATTAGTACTGGAAAGAACAGGACAGTCATCTTTCTTATGGCTTCACTAATAAAATCTGTGACTCCATAAAAAAAGCTAGCTTCCTTCCTTAGCCACTACACCATAATATATTCCCTATCACCTTTAATAGAAGGGTAGTCCCGGAGGGCCAGGGCTGTTCCATTTTTATATTTGCATTGCCAGTACAATGCCTGGCACATAGCAGGTGCTTAATAAATACTTGTTGAGTAATTGATTGATCCTAAAGCATAGTAAACCCTTGTAAAAATATTCCCTTTTTGCTGTCAGCCACTCCTTTTCTACTGTAGTCCCTGTGGTTGTAACATAGAATTTGCAATGTTGCAATTATTTCCATGGCAACCGACAGCAAAATCATAAACAAAGGATTGTGACTTGACTGCAGAAGAAGCTTGGTTGGGAAAGAAATTAAGATTCTACTTCCATTGATATGACTCCAATAAGAGGGAGGAAGGAAAATCAGACAGAGAAAGGAAGAAGACACTTAGCATCAATGACCCTCATTGGATTTGTTCTGAGCACTATTTAGAACATGGAACTGTTTAAAACATGTCTTTGAAAGGATATGGTTAAAATAAAGTGTTCACAAAAGGGAAAAGTAAAGATCACTTTCAATTGTTTTCAGCATTAAAAATACAGAATAGGGGCAGCTAGGTGGCGCAGTGGATAAAGCACCATCCCTGAAGTCATGGAGGACCTGAGTTCAAATATGGTCTCAGACATTTAACATTTCCTAGATGTGTGACCCTGGGCAAGTCACTTAACCTCAATTGCCTCAGCAAAAATAAATAAATAAATAAAAGATAGAATAATGTGAATAGAGTTTTGTCAGAAATTGAAAGTTTTAAAATTCTACTTTTTTCTTTGCCAGAGACTTAGTGAGACCTTTGGACAAGAAATCTCATCATAATTATCATCTATCTATGAATGAGGGAAGAATTACTGACTTTATCTCAAATTTATCAGTATGGATACACCACCCACTAAGGCAGATTGCAACCCATCCCTGCTTAAAGACAGGGGTTGGTAAACTACAACCCATAGGCCAAATCTAGCCTGGTGCTACCTTCCCTTCACCCCCACCCTCTACAGACTGGGATCTAAGAATGTTTTTTTTACATTTCTAAATGCAATAAAAATTATTTTAAAATATAAAGACCATTCTTAATTTGCTGGTCAGTCATACAAAAACTTGTGTTAGAACCTGTCAGTGTTCTAGTTGTGAGCCTTACTGGATTTCTCTGAGCTGGTCCTTGAGCAAATACACATTCTGTCATAAGATTTGTACTTAAGGCCTTTCCAGCCTGGTAGAAATTAAAAGCATTTTGTTTTCTTTTATCATAGCCTTTGAGAATCCAAGGTCACCTCTCTGACACCATGAATCATTGGGGTACATATTTAGTAGGTGAAAATGTTTATAAAATACCTTTCAAAGTAGTAATAATGATGATAATGATAATAAGCTTGTAAAATCCTTGACCCTAGATTTCACCAAGAAAATAACAGATAATTATCTAATCAGAATCAATGATACATTCAGCAGCCAGATCTCCCAAGGCACTTTTGTTTAGTAAGAGTCCTTTTCGTATAAGAAGGAAGAATCTCAAAAGCAAGATAGATGATCAACAGAGTAGAGAAGCTGGTTGCTTCAAGTGCAGGTTTTTAAAAAAGCTTGTTTAGTTTTATACTATCAAAGAATGAAACTACTCTAAGACTTTGGGGACATTCTGTATATGTCCTGGTTAGGGTATGAATGAGGGCAGAGAGGGAAAGGTGGGAAGAGAAGAGGCTCCATCAGACCAGGATATGACTTCTTATGATTTTCAGTGCACCTGGCAATCCAATTGATGACTCAAAGGTCCTCAGATTTTTTTTTTCTGCTTCATTCATATTAAGTTTATTCTTACCAGGATCTGAAGCTGGATCTTCAGATCTAGCGCTCTGCCCACCATACCATCTACCTGTCTTATCACTCTGTCTTAACCATGCCCCCTCATTAATCAGTTGCCCCTCATTCTTGTTTAATGGTTCTCTTCCTTTTTAAATGTGTATTTCTCTGATTAAAATTTGTTAAATTTTTTTACCTGCCAATTATCATTAGTGTTAGGGAATATCAACAAAGACTTAGTGTAGGGATTACACAGGTATTGTGCAGCAGTTTACTTATACTCACCATGATTATCTTGATTGCCTTTATAATTTTAAGGGCATATATTTTAGTTTACTTATAATTTTTTTCTTCTTATTTCATTCTACTTCATGATTTTCAAATATATCATCCCTGTAATAATATTATCATTAAAGAGATGAATTTTTGTGGCATCAGGAAATTTGGGATCATCAGAAGATCTACTCAGTTTTTTAAAAGGAGTTGCGGCCTAATCTGTCTCTCCTAATGGTCCATCTTTACATTTCTTCAATTTCCACTTTCACCTCCTTTCTCTAAGCCCTCACCAAACTAAACATGACTTATTCCAAAACACTCTAATTTGATCTCTCTGTTTTTATTATCTCCTCCCCACCTCCAATCCTTTTTGCATATTTTCATCAGACTACTATTTGTAAAAGACTGTTTCCATCATATTTTCCATATTTAATAACTTTCTATGATCCTCCATCATCACTCAGTTCGTTTGTTGCCAAAGCCATCAATATCCTATCCTTAGCCTATCTTTGCAACTTTATCTTCTACTATGTGACAGTAGCAATGCTCTGATACAATCTGACATTTTCTTCCTGAATTTTAAAGTTATTTATATCTCCATGTTAATTAATGTTTTGTCCTTGTGTAAATTCCCTGCCTGTGTTCCAAATGTCATTTATCTTCAAGGACCACAATAAATCTTACTTGTTTCATGCCTAATAATTCTAGTCCAGTGTTCTCTTCCTTCTCTTAATTCCCTACAGCATCATCAACATTTTGCCACTAAGTCATAGCATATTCTATGCAATTATTTGCTTAGTCCCCATAAGTTTTGTTTCCTCAACTTAATTGTACTTCTTAAATTTGTGGTTGTTTAGTACTTCAGTCATATCTGACTCTTCATAATCTCGTTAGTGGGTTAGGTTTTTTTTTCTTTTTGGCAAAGATACTTGAATGGTTTATCATTTTCTTTTCCAGTTCACTTTACAGATGAGGAAACTAAGGAAAATAGGGCTTAGCGATTTGTCCAGGATCATATAGCCAATATGTGTCTGAGGCCATATTTGAATTCAGGTCTTCCTGAGTTCATAACTCTACCCACTAAGTCTCACCATGCTACTTTTGAACCTGGAGACTTTGAAAGGTACGTGCCACTAGTGCCCAGTAGAGTGCTATGAACATCATGGATGCCTAATAAGTTATGCATTTGGGGTATTCAATAAGTTACCAAAAAATGTAAATTATGCAAAGCTTATGCATATTTTGAGAGTCATTGGAGAACTTATTTTTTAGTTTGGAAAAGCATTTCTTCATTAAAAGTTAACAAGAATGCCCTCAGGGTACACAGCATTCTCTTGGCACCTGCAGTACACAAAAGAAAAAAAGGACACAATTCTTGCTTCTAATACTGCCATAAATATGATTTTTCGCCAATAATTTCAACCAGAAAAAAATCGTTGCCATTCAGGCATTTCTGAAGTAATCTTCTTTCTCCCTATTTCATTGATTGTAGACCTGGAATACTTATCTCCATCATTTATCTCCACCAATTAAAATGAACTGTGATTCCAAAAATCACATCATTTTAATTTTCAGAAAGTCCTATGTGCTATAAATTCTTATATGAGAGTAAAAAGTATTTATTTTCTTTGATACATAAAATAAACAACATGGTCACAGGAAATAAAAGTATTCCCACTTCTTGAACCTCTTTACATTAAATTTCACTTTTAACTAAATTCAAGTATTCAAATACACAGATTTGTTATTTCAAATCTGGATGTTTCCTTCTATCATGCAAATTTCAACACATCTGTGTTTCCTGATTCTGAATGACTTTCTACTACATTCTATATAATTTTGCCATTGAAAGGTCCTAACAATGTGCTAAGAGATTTTCTTGCTTTTTCTTGACATCACAAACATACCAGTGGAAACTTCTAGTTGTCTCCCTGTCATTCCTTGCCTTCACTACATGGTTGGCCCATCAGTCTTTTTCCATTAAACATTTCTGTGATGACATTTTTTTTCCTGCTATTCTTTGAAGACCTTCACTGACTTATTCTGTAACCTCTTCACCCACCATATTCTTCTCCATTGCCTCATTTCTCAAAAAATTATTGTGTTTTATGTCTAATATCTATACAATAACCACAGCAGAATATTGATTTTTCCCCAGAGGCAACTGGGGCTAAGTGACTTGCCCAGGGTCACACAGTTAGGAAGTGTTAAGTATCTGAGACCAGATTTGAGCTCAGGTCCTCCTGACTTCAGGAGGCCACCTTGCTGCCCCAAATATTGATATTTTTTAAAAGGCCTTTGCTACCAGAAGAAGCCTGGGATTAATAAACAACCTTTATAATTTCCTGCAGGCCATCCAGCTGCATTCTTCTTCTAGTTTAATTCTAATTCATTATTCATTTGTATTCTTTGTTCTAGATATACATCCTAATGAATAAGTTTTATAGATGGTCTATACAATTCATGTCAATAGAAATTCTTTATCCACTTGGTCTTTCCTATGTGGATGGTCAGCCAAAATCTTGAGGGGCTATAGACCTAGAATGTAAGAGAAAATAATTACTTTGTTTAGTTATAATTGATAAGATAGATAAAAATTTTCTATATCAGTTGAAAAAAATATATTGTATCATTATGATATTTTTAAGAGAAGCATAGTAGATAGAGAACCATCTTTGAAGTCAAGAATACTTGGATTTAAATACTTCCTCCAGGAAAGTCATTTATATCTCAGTGTCCAAAGAAACCCTTTAAAAATTACATGTTGCAAAGAAAGTGCTAAACTACATGAATAAAGTTCCTCATCTGAGAATTATCTAGATCGATATGATTATTAGTCTAGTTCCTATCTCTATCCCAGTGAGGTAATATTAGGATTGGAAGACACCATGGGTTCACTAAGAAGGAGCTATGTTGGACCAATTTAGTTTTTTAAATGAGATAAGATAGTTTGGTGTAGTACAGGAGAATTCAATAGCCCTGACCTTGAGGGGAAAAAGCAAATAGTTTACAGGAAACAGGCATACCATTGCCTTGATGGCACCATAATCTTCCAGAAACAGCCTTATATATTGTTTTTGTTCTGATACATTCATGCTGCATCTTGTACCAATATTATCAGTGTGCTCATTTGGGGGTTCTTCTGGATTCCTGACTTTAAGATCCTCCTCTGTCACTGATATCTTATGCTATTTCTCATCTCTTAATTGCTTTCATTTGTGAGTCCACCTTGCCAGGTTGACACTTATTTAAAATTAAAATGATCTAGTAATCACAAATAAACATAGCATTATACAGGAAAGCAACGACCTCATAAAAAGGTGCTACAAAAAATTTAGGGCAAACAAAGCTTCAAATTAGTTTTTTATAGTTGCTGGCAGATTTTTTCAAACTACTGTCTTTTTTGGTCTTAGTCTGCTGTCAGCAGTATAACCAATAGGACTCTAGGAAATGAAAGAAGACAAACATAGTTTTTTTGCTTCTAATCTAGCTGAAAATACAAAAGAAAATGAAGATCTTTGAAAAAACAAACCAGGGACCTATTAGAAATTGATTTCATTTACCTGGTTGGGCAGTAGTGATATATTCTATAATATGACAGTTTCTAACAGTGATTTAGACACTCAATAGGAAACAGACTAAAATCCTGTTTTAGTTCTGAATAATAAATAGATAAGTTATCACAGAGACCATAAGTGAATGAATCAAAGCCTTTCAGGTCCATGAAGATATGAGGGGCCAATGATCTGTATTAGTTCCTATACAGGTATGGGACGAAAGAGAGTTCATAGGATCACAGATGTAAAACTGGAAAGGATGTTGGAGGCCATCTAAATCTAATCCTCTCATCTTAATGTCCAGGAAAATCAGGCTTAGACATGTTAAATAATTTTTTCAAAGGTCATACCAGTAGAAAGCAGTTTTTGATTCCACTTTCTCAGAGTTGTTGTACTTTTATTCTATGTTTTCTCTACTTTGCACCAAAGTCAATGTAATCTCATGTCTTTCACCTCTTTTATATTCCTTCTAGCTTCTCTAACATATTCTTGATACTGTCATGAACATTTTGATGTTGTCATGAAATCTTGGAGAAAAAAATTAGTGTTGAGACCCACTCATTGCTAAAGGTTATTGTTTTAAGGAATTGCATTTTTTTTTTGCTCATTAGTATTAAAGTGACTCAAGAATAGTATAGAGGGAACTAGTTTTTCTACAATCAATGCATCTCTCCAACACCACTATCTTTGCTAATATTGAAAGATATACATCCTGAGTCTCAATTCAACTCAATCTATCCTAACTCTCAATTTAATGCTACATCTATAAGAGTAATTATTACAACCCTTTGTCTTCTGGCCATATGATATGAAATAATGGTAACCTGATCTCCCACCAAAATATTGTTTTTGTTATTTGTGCTTTTAATTTGGTCTAAGTTTTTATAATTGCTGGGACCATCATTATCTTATACACTAACAAACAGAATGTATCATGAGCATATATATATGTATATATATGTATATGTATAAATTCTTGAGTTTGATATATTATATTATATTATATTATATTATAT
>JAJPUD010004580.1:146771-164810 GCA_023553655.1 Myrmecobius fasciatus | reverse complement strand
CCGGAGAGGAGAGGAGAGGAGAGGAGAGGAGAGGAGAGGAGAGGAGAGGAAAGAGGAATGGGGGAGAGGAAGAGGGAGAAGGAGAGATTATCTTTCACATCAGATTGTGCCAATCATTCAAGACCAGGCAGTACAAAAATTAGTGAGAATGCCCTTTACTAAGTTAACACCTTTTTGTTATTACAAATTTTTGAATGCTATATCTACTGATATGACTAATTGAATTTGCTAGTTGAAGACTTAATTGAGAGCCAATAATTGGTTACCTAGTTGAACTGTAATTTAATTCAAATAGAAGACAAGCAAAATCATAGTATTTGATAATGTTAGCATGTTTTCTCCCCCATTAAATTGTGAGCTTCTCCAGGATATTTTTGACTCCTTTTGATTTCACAGTATTTAGCACAGGTATAGCTCAATCTATACGGTATATTAATATTTACAAAAACAAAAGCTTTCTTTGCAAGAACTCTTCAAGGTACATAGTGAAAACTTTATTATCCCCATTTTGCAGATTAGGAAACTGAGGCTTTGAGAAATTGGGTGATGTACCTATGGTCACATAGCTAAAAAGTGAGATGGGATATAAATCCAGGCCTCCTGATTCTTCAATTCTTTGAACTATGGCACTCTGCTTTTGTTCCCCATATGCAAATACATACTAACATCTGTTCCCTTTTGTCTACTGGCACAACTTATCTGGTTCAGGTGTGTATCACCTCTCACCTAGACAACTGTCATAATTTCTTAATAGGGCTCCCCAACCTCAAATTTCTCCCCATTGGAAACTATTATCTGCACAGCTTTCAAAATGAATTTCCTTAAAGACAGGTCTGATCATATAATACCCCAACCCTTGCATCAATAAGCTTTAATAGTTCTTTATTATCTCTCTCTAGTATCAAATGCATAATCTTGACTTGGCATTTCAAGCCTTTCATGGCTCCAACTTAGTTTTCATCCATTTTTATACATGCTTCTCTTTAATAAACTCTATGTTCTTCCATGATTTTCTTGCTATTCCTCACACCAAACCCTTTGTTTCTGGTCTCTGTGCCTTTCACAGCCTAAATCTTGTGCCTTGAATACCCTCTCTCTTCCCAAGCTATTAGATAGAATCCCTTATTTCCTTCAAAATTGTTGAGATGCCACCTTCTGTACTGGAGGTGTCATATATGGCCCATTCAAGGGCTTCCCATAATAAATTAGAATATAATTAGAATACAATTTAACAAAATATATAAAATATAATAAAGCACAGGTAATATTACTTTATTAAGTTAAGGTCATATGTAGAACCCTCACATAATTTCAATTTGAGTTTGACACACTTTTCTACTTGATGCCTTTCCTAATACCCCTCCAGCTGCTAATATATCCTCCCAAAACTATTTGGCTCTTGGTGTATATTTTATGTCTAATTTTGCAGCACACCTCTTTTGGACTATTATCCAAATCACAGGTTTAGAACTAGGGCTGTCAAGGTAGTTATTACTCTTGGGGCCTAGGAGTAAATCAGTGTAGCTGCTGGACTCCTTAACATAACAGCTCATGAATTCCCATTGGTGTGATGATTATTAACAACTAACCAGTATACACAATTGAATCTTTGCAAAGGCATTTACTAAGATCGTATAATAAAAACAATTCTCCTCATAAACCTTGGGTGCCCTCTCCTCTTAATATACATAATAATTTTATAGAGTACAATGATAGTGAGGTACAAATGTAGGACATATATGTTACAAAGACAATCATAATTCTTGGTATTGTAGAATCTAAAAGTCCTTACAGTCTCCATAAAGTTGTCACACCTATCAAGATAGCACCAATGTTTACAGCATTAGGGCTGCTCAGTTGGGCTCCCAGGGTCATCTATACTTCCTAGCAGGCTCTGGTCCCCCACAATAACATCCTATTTCAAGTGAGTATTTCTTTATATTTGCTAAGCAAAATACCTTTTTATAATTCAGTAAGTAATTCATCTTCAAAGTATTATAACTAATAAGGGAATAAGGAAGAAGCAGAAATCTTCCTCCATCTCTACCTCATTGTCCTCAGAATGATTTTATCTCAAAAGTCTTGGTCTTTCTTCACTCCTTACTTGAGACTTGAAGCTAATCAATTTGTTTTCTTGACTGACTCAATTATAAAAGTATTCAAACTACACAAAGATTTCACAAATTGTATTCATATTTTATAGTTATTTTATTATCTCATTAAAACTTTGTGGGGTGTTTTTAACTAGGAGGTTGGTCAAAGATAGACAGACATAAATATATATTTATATATATGTATTTCTAAATAGATATTTTTAAATGAAAATGTGGCCTACATTCTGTAAATCTTTAGGGAGACATATGCAGAATACACAATTGGGCACAGAGACACAAAAGAACCAATAGATGTTTTTTTCCCTTAGAAATGTTATTAAACTTATTGAAAACTTCATAAACTCTGGTTTGATTTTCTTAAAGTTTCTAACTTTCATTTAAGGAAATTGGTCCAATTAGCATGTTTGTGCTACTGTGCTGAAACAAGTACAAAGAGGAATATAAAATAATCCTTGACCTCTAATTTCTTAAAGTATACTAAGAGAGATAAGACATGTACACAGATAAATACAGTGTTATATTTATACAAGTGGTATGAATTTTTACTGGAAGAAAAGATTATTTTGAGTTAAGAGAAATTGGCTAAGGTTTAAGGTAGGCAAAACATTCTAGAATCATAGAATAATATCAACAAAAGGAAGGAGTTAATACAAGATGGAATCATTTAAATAACCATAAGCATTCCAGCATGAATGGAGATTAGATTATATAAATGTCCATATTATGAGATTAATTTAGAAGGATAGGCTAAAGCTATGTTGTGGAGATACATGAAGCGAGCATCAGGAATTTAGTTTTCATTCACTAAGTAGTAGGGAACTATTGAATGTTTTTAATCAACAAAGTAAAGCAACCAAATAAATATATTAGAAAGATAAATCTGATAATGGGAATAGAGGATTAACTATAAGTGAAATACTAAAAGTAGGGTGACTGGCTAGGAAGCTGATGTGGTAATTTAGATTGGAATAAGGGGTGAACTGCAATAGTGGCTTAGAAAGGGATATAAAAGTAGACACTGGTAAGAGGAATTTTTAGATTCAGAAATTGTTATGTTTGATGATGATGATGAAATAGGAAAATCCTGAGTGACTGGAAGTTAATTCCTTCAATTTATCTAGATATTTCACCTACTTGTATAGCTTTTAAATCCTTTATATTTTCCTTCCATCCACCAAGGAAGGAAGAAAGAACTTAATCCTTCAATTAAGGATCAACCAATCGTGTGGGTAATGGCCTTTCTTTGGTACTTTGATTATCTGGAAAATATCAAGTATAATTTTTAGGTAATATACTGTCTCATTTTTTCTACATGACTTACCTACTTCCTTTTCAAATAAGACACTTTCTTGATGATGTAGTTAGATGACTTCTCAAATATGTCATCATTAGTATCATGATGACAACTTTCCTTTTTGTACCCCATATCATCCCATTATTCCTTGGGCTGCTTCAATATCTATTCTATGATCTGAGTGTACTGAAACCAGATTGAATTCACTTGAGCCAATTGTTTAATTTTCAGTGTGAGCATTTATACCTTGGAAGGGATTGATTTATTTTGTTGATTATCTAGACTTAAGAAAGTGATGAATAATACTAATGATGAAGAAGAACCTTAAGTGTATAATATATACTTTACTTTCTCAAGAGCCAGTTGCAAAATATTTACTAGTACATTCCTGTTCCCAAGACACTGTCATTGACTTTGGAAGATTGTAGAGAATAGGGTGAGTGCTGTTGGATTGGAGAATCACAAAAGTACTAATATTCAAAAATGGGAATAAAGTGGAGCATGTAAACTACTCATCGATGAGCTTGAATTTGAATTTTAGCAAAATTCCAGAAATCAATAGAAGTATGGCATCAGCATCTAAAAAAGGAAGCAGTGATCACAATTAATTAACATGACTTCATCAAAAATAGATTGTGCCAGGGGTGTAGTTGGTGTAGTGGATAGAGCACTAGCCCTGAAGTCAAGAGGATCTGGGTTCAAATCTGGCCTCAGACACTTAACACTTCTTGGTTGTATGACCCTGGGCATGTCACTTAATCCCAATTGCCTCAGCAAAAAAAAAAAAGTTGTGCCAGATTAATCCCATTTCCTAGATCCAGGTAATGGTTTTTTAATGGTCTTCAGCATCAATATTGGTCAACAGTACAACACTGTGATCTTCAAAACTCTTGAGGTATTAGTTCACATTGAGAGGCTTAGTGTCCTGAATACTGGAGGTGGGAATCCCAATATACTATTCCAAAATTAGGTCAAATCTGCTGCATCAAGGGTCAGTTATGGGAGACACTAGAAAAGCATTGGCAAACTAAAAAATTCAGAGCATTGTTATCAGCATAGAGAAGGACCTTAAGATCATCATTATGAAGATTGGTCAAAGGAATTAGAGATGTTTCATCTAAAGAAAAGAAGGATGAAGAGGAGACATAACAGCTGTCTTTTAGTACTTGAAAAGTTATCACATAAAAGAAAAAGTGAATGTGTACTCTTTGGCTCCAAAATTCAGAACTAAAGAATAAAAGTAAGCTTTAATATTCCTGAAAGGAAAATTTTCCTAACAATCAGGATTATATTAAAGTATAATAAATTATCTCAGGAAGTCAAATGCCCTCTCTATAAGTTTTTAAGACAAAGCTGAAGAACCACTTGTTAAGGATGTTATTGAGGACATTCTTGTTCAGACATGAATTAGAGTAGTAATCTCGGAGATCCCTTCAAATTCTGAGATGGCAAAATATTGTGGTTGTTCATTTGTCAGTCAAGTTCAACTTTTTGTGATCCTATCCTGGGTTTTCTTTGCAGATACACTGGAGTGTTTTGTCATTTCCTCTCCCACAAACAAGGAAACTGAGGCAAACAGGGTTAAGTGATTTGTCCAGGGTCACACAGCTAGTAAGTGTCTGAGGCCCAAATTTGAACTCAGGAAGGTGAGTCTTCAGCCTTTAATTCTCTTCACTGCACTACAATACACAGACCACCATAGAACAAAGTATTCTCTGTAGTCATATATATCATAAATTCTATGAAAATCTATGAATTTCTCTTTTAATATGTGTGGATGTATTTCTCATCCTGTTTCATAAGAAATTTTTAAGCTGGACTTTTTTCTATTTAATCTTTCTCCCTACATTGGTTAGTGCTGTGTTCTCTAAGTTATTTTTTCTTTACTTGATATGGTTAAATATTATATTATTCTAGCCCAGATGAATGTAAGCTTCTTGAGGGGGCAGAAAATGTCTCATCTTTTTCTGTGCATTCTTAGAACTACACATAGTACCTGCACATGGTAGGTTCACAATAAATGTATGTTATCATTAAATGGAATTAAATAAAGCATAGTCATGTAGATCCTTTTGTTAAGTCTTGTCAATTGTGTAATTATCATGAAATAGCCTTCTTTAAAAAATTGTGTGAAAAGCCTCCTTTCCTTTGTCATATTTTCATTAAGGACAATTCTAGTGTATGAATAAATCTTTCTTCATAAACTTTTTTTTAATGAAAAAGCAACAATTTGGCTCCTTAGCTGCTTAACCAATTTTCTTCAAAGAACATGTGTTTTGTTTTGTTTTGTTTTATAATTTAAATAAAAATCCTATGTCTGGTCTTTTTCATTCTGTTGGAATCTGGCCCTTTTTGAGATAACATGAAAAGTGCTTCCTAAATGCTTTTAAATTTATGTTTCCTTTAACAGGACTATATTTTTGTACACGGGGTGGGGGGGTCATTTTCTTATTTATTTGATCTACTTGGTGTAGGTTTCCCAGTGGTATTATTGGGTCAGAAATTAGTAACTTATTGGTTGTAGTTACAAATTTCTTTTCAGCTCCACTAATAGTGAATTAAGGTGACTATTTTCCCATATATGCTCTGATATTTGTCATTTTTGTCCTTTTGTCAATTTCATTAGTATGATAGATATGAAATAGAACCACAGAGTTCTGAAAAGAAATGTTTATCTCTTTATTAGTTATTTGAAGTATTTTTGCTTGGATTTTTTTTCTTTGAAAACTACATGTTTCTAACATTTGACCGTTATCAATTGGGAAATAGGTCTTAGTCTTGGAAATGAAACTCTTATCAGAGAAACATTCAGGAAAGATTTTTTCCCTAGTTACTTGACTTCTATTTTTATCTACAAATACTTTTTAAAAAATTTAACATAATCAAAACTGTCACATTTATTTTCTATAATCTAGGTTATGAATTCTTCCCTTCTCCATAGATCTGAATGATAATTTTTTGTTACTTTTCTTTTTTCTTTATTTATTTATGTCTAGGTCATGCATTCATTTGGAATTTATCTTGATATAATGCATGAGATGTTGGTCTATATCTAGTTTTTGTCAGAATGTGTTCCAATTTTCCCAGCAGTTTTTAATTAGTTGCAATTTCTTACTCCATTTACTAGGGGCTAGTTATCAAATACTAAGCTGCGGTGTTGATTTGCTTCTCAATGGCATATTACATTGATTGACTTCTTTGTTTCCTAACTGGTACCAAATCCCTTGATGAATCCTGCTTTCTAAGCAGCTAAGTGGTGCAAAAGATAGAATATCAGACTTGGACTCAGGAAAACCTGAGTTCAAATGTGACCTTAGACACTACTTATATGAATCTGGGCCAGTTATTTACCTCTATTTGTCTCATTTTCCACATCTGTAAAATGAACTGGAGAAGGAAATGGAAAACCATTCCAATATCTTTGCCAAGAAAAAAACAAAAGGATAGCACTTAAATTAAAGAGGTTTGTTTATTCTTCTGTTTTCTAGTAATTAAAAAAAACAAAATGGGTATTGTTTTCCTGCATTTATTGATATAATCATATTATTTTTGTTTTTCTTGTTATTGATATGGCCCATTATCTTGATAGACTATTAAATCAACCTTGTATTCCTGGTAGAAATCCAACTGGGTCATAGTGTATAATTTTTGTGATATGTTGCTGTTTTCTCCTTGCTAATAATTTATTCATGCTTCTGCATCAATATTCATTAGAGCTATTGGTCTATAATTTTCTTTCTCTGTTTTCATCCTGCCTGATTTAGCTATCAACACCATATTTGTAGCACAGAAGGAATTTGGTAAGGCACCTTTTTCCCCTAATTTTTCAAACAATTTATGTAATTTTAGAATTAGCCATGTTTCAAAAAAACATAAACAAGAAAAACAAAGAAAGAGAAAACATATGCTTCAGTCTGCATTCTGAGTATATTAGTTCTCTCTCTCTGGAAGTGCATAGCATTTTTCACCAAGAGTCTTTTGCTACTATGGTAGATCACTTCATTGATCAGAATCACTAAAACTATCACAGTTTATTATGTTTACAATATTGATTTTACTGTGTACGTTATTCTCCTAGTTCTGCTAACTTCACTTTTCATTAGTTTATATAAATCTTTTCAGATTTTGCTGAAACCATTCTCTTCATCATTTCTTATAACACAGTACTATTTTATCATTTTCATATACCATAATTTGTTTAGCCACTCCTCAATTGATGGTCATTCCCCTCATTTCCAATAATCACAAAAGTAGTTAATATAAATATTTTTGTATATATAGCTCCTTTTCCTTTTTCTTTGATTTCTTTGGGGTCGAGACCTCTTAGTGATATTGTTGGGTCAGAAGGTATAAACAAATTATTTTAATCTTTTGGATATAGTACAAAATTGTTCTCCAGAATAGTCCCAACCTATTTCTTGACTTTAGACTGACTTGGAACTGAACTTTGCTTACCTCTACTTAGGGATGGAGCAGATTTCTGGTCTGAGTTTCTGAATCTTATGTCCTCCTGTTGCTTTTAAAAGCTTCCAAGAGGATGTGATCTACAGATAAGTCTCTTCATGCTCTCCTGGTCTGTACTCTGCACAAATAAGGACCTTATTCCTTTGCAATTGGAATTCCTCCTCTCTACCCTGGAATTGTGGCTGGGTAATGGATCACAGAGCTGCCACATGGTCCCCATTTTGAGCCCAGTGTTAGTTCAGGGTCTCCTGGGATCTCTTTTTGATCAGGTTTT
Organism: Myrmecobius fasciatus; assembly: GCA_023553655.1. Taxonomy (NCBI): domain Eukaryota; kingdom Metazoa; phylum Chordata; class Mammalia; order Dasyuromorphia; family Myrmecobiidae; genus Myrmecobius; species Myrmecobius fasciatus. The sequence continues at coordinate 156,664 of JAJPUD010004580.1, read as the reverse complement.
CAGTCCCCTACTGTTTCTGGACACTGGGCTGCTCTATGATGCTGCTGTCACAGTTTGGCACTACCACTGTCACTGGTGCCATTTTTCACTGCATTGTAAACCATACTAGTTCCCATCCCAAAGTCAGCAGTTTTCTCTATCTTCCTATGTGTTACCTTGGGTGGAAAAAATAACTCACTGTGACTTTTAATTGACTTTCCTGCCCAAAATTCAGTTTGAATCATTTAAAAAAAAACTGGGGGAGGTTTTTTGGCTGTTGTTGAAAGGAAAGCTTGTGTTGGGGGAGAGCTCAGAAAAAAATGCTAATTTCATTCTGCCATATTGTCTCTGCCCACTGTTCTTTGAATTCTTGATAGAATTAATTTGAAAAGGCATCTGGTCTCTCGTTTTCTCTTTTCCTTTGGATTATTTATTTCTTGTTCAATTTTTTTCTTACATTGGATTAAGTTATCTATTTCTTAAATTGTCAATCTGTGCATTTCATATTTTTGTAAAGATTCATCCATTCAATTAGATTGTCAATTTTATTGACATATGCTTGGAAAAAATTGTTCTTAATAATTTTCTTGATTTCTTTTTCACTTATGAATTTTCCTTTTTCTGTTTGACACTAGTAATTTGAATTTCCCCTTTAATATAAAAAACTCAAATTAGCTAATAGTTTTTCTATTTGGTTATTACTGACCCATGCATATTGATAAAGTGAATTTTCTTTACCTGAGAGTTTCTTGTGAACTCAATGGGAGTTTATTGACAACTGGAGTTGCCAATGAAACTGCATGTTCAGATCCTTATTCTATTATTTGAGAAACTTCAGCTCTATATCCTACCTGGTTCTTTTTTGTTGTGGTTGTTTAGTTTTTTTCAGTCATGTCAGGTTCTTCATGACCCCGTAGACCTCTCTCCATGGAGTTTTTTTTTTTGTTTTGTTTTGTTTTGTTTTGGTTTTTTGCTAAGGCAATTGGGGTTAAGTGACTTGCCCAAGGTCACACAGCTAGGAAGTCTTAAGTGTCTTAGGGCAGATTTGAACTCAGGTCTTCCTGACTTCAGGGCTAGTGCTCTATCCAGTGGGCCACCTAGCTGCCCTTCTCCATGGAGTTTTATTGACAAAAGTAATAGAATGGTTTTTCCAATTCATTCTCCAATGGCAAACAGACATTAAGTGCCTTGCCAGAGTGGTATACCTAAGAAGTTTCTGAGGTGGGATTTTAACTTAGGTTTCTATCCACTGCATCACTTAGCTGTCCCAGCAGCTTAGTTCTAGATTCCTCTCTAGTTCATGAATTTGCAATATGCAGAAAATTCTCTTTTGTCCATCATGTTTGGTCTAGGAATTCAGTGTTGTCTAAGAATTCCTCCTCAGTGTCCAGGAGATTTAGTCAAATAATTTCTTCATTTGTCCAGGAACACCTTTACTTTACCATTTCTCCCTACTGCTACCAGCTTGAATTTCTGTAGCTCCCATGTGGCTCTGCAACTTCCTTCAAACTCTATTATTTTTGATGTCATGGTAATCCTCCTCTCTTGGGGATGTGGTATAAGAACCTTCTTTCCCAATTTTTTGGTTAGTCAGTTTTAGAAGTGTAAGGAAGTTACACACACACATACACACACACACACACATAAACACACACTCCCTCCCCCCTTATACCTAATGTCCTAGTGATAAGTTTCTTGTAACTTGGCTAGGCTGGACCTCAGAATGCAGACTCATTATATCTCTTGAAACCTGTATTTGAAGGCATTCATAAATTTAGGAGTAAAAAGGATCTCAGAAGTCAATTCAACTCTGTTATTTGATGGATAATGCATCCATGAATGGATGATGATGGAACTGAGTTCTAATTCAGATAAATGACTTGCTTATGATAAGTTAGCATCAGAAGTGGTACTTTCTCTGACTCAAGTAGTTTTATCAATGTACTACACTGCCTTTTTTTTAGAACTTGTGTTCTTCTGGCATAGGCTTCCACAGAATTACCTTCACACCACAATTAGGCATCAAAGTTCAATGGCTTGCACAAAATGGACACAATACAATTATGTATATGAATATAACTACAAGAACATCCTTTACAGAAATAGAAATAAACACAATAGGAGATGGTAATTGGAGATTTATTAATTGCTCATGAATAGGATGATCCAATATAATAAAAATGGTAAGAGCCTCCAAGTTATTTTATTTATTTATTCAATGCCATTTAAAATAAACTTAAAATTAAAGAGTAATGTTAAATAGTCACTTGCCTAAAAAAGAATTAATAGAACTCAAAAAAATCTTTAAAAATAAGATGAGAGAGATTGAAGAAAAACAAAAAACAAAACAAAACAAAAAAACATAGAAGAACAAGATTATGAAAACAAAGTAAACAACTAGAAAAAGAGATCATCTTTTTTCTCAATAGTATTTTATTTTTCCAATTATACTTAGTTTTCAACATTCCTCACCATAAGATTTTAATTCTAGTTTTTTTTCTTCCCTTTCTTGCCACCATCTCCCCAAGATAACAAACAATCTGATACAGGTTATACATGTGCAATCATCTTAAATATATTTCCATATTAGTCACATTGTGGAAAAAAATAAAAAAAAGGAAAAACCACAAAAAAAGAAAACACAAATTTAAAAAAGATGAAAATAGTATGCTTTGATCCATATTCAGTCTCCATAGTTCTTTCTCTGAATGTGGATAGCATTCTTCATCCCATTACAATTGTCATGGATCACCATATTGCTGAAAAGAGCTAAGTTTATCATAGTTGGAGATCCAGAATCAGAGTCTCAAATAATAGCAAATAATGGGCAAGAAGAAGTCAATGAAGTTAAAAGAGACCAAGAAATGATAAAACAAAATATGAAGAATAAAAAATAAAGAATATTAGATCTCATTAAAAAAACCAATAGAGCTAGAGAATAGATCAAGTAGAGAAAACATAAGAATAATTAGATTCCTGAAAATTACAATTTAAAAAAATAATCTTGACATGATAATATAAGAAATAATTAAAGAAAATTTCCCTGAAATGTTATAACAAGAGGGAAGAGTAGAAATAGAAAAAAATCTACCAATCACTATGTGAAAGAGATCTTAGAGGAAAATCTATAGGAATGTCATTACCAAATTCCAAAACCCCCAAATAAAAGAGAAAACTTTCATGAGCAATAAGAAAAAACAATTAAAAAATGATGGGGCCACATTTAGAATCATTCAAAACCTAGCAGTGACTACATTAAAAGACCTCGGGTCTTGGAACATTCTACACTGAAGAGCAAAAGAACTAGGACTGTATATTTCTGATTCTGCATATTAGTCTTCCATCTGTCTATTTTGAAGTGTCATAGTTCTTCATGAGAATTCTTGTATCATTGTTGAATCTACTGATTGGACTTGTTAAATCTTTCAGTATTATTCATTTTTCAAATACTGAGATTATAGCATAAATTGTTTCGATTCACTTCACTCTTCATCAGTTCTTTTAAAATATTTCCAAGTTTCTCTGAGTCTCCTTCATTTATTAGAACATGATAGTATTACATTATATTCATTTAGTATAAGTTGTCCAACCATTCACTAAGTAATAATTACTCCCTTAGATTCCAGTTCTCTCTCACAACAAAAATAATTAGCAAAACAAATATTTTTATATATAAACCTTTTTTCCCTTTCTTTAATCTATTTGGGATAAAAGTGGTATCACTAGGTCAAAAAGTACAAATAGTATTAATAACATTCCAGGCATAATTCACAATTTTACCAACAGTGAAACTACATGCTTATTTTCTCACAGTTCTCACAGTTCTTTCAACATTTGGAGCATTTTTAAAAATAATTTCTCAAATATCTTGGAGATGAGATCTTTATTTGAGACACTTGCTGGAAAGATTTTCCCCAGTTGATCTTTCTTTTTATGTTATATTTTGCTTTTGTAATTAAAAAAATTATGTAATCATATTTTTCCATTTTATCTTCTGAGTATTTCTCCCTCTTTTGGTCATGAACACTTCCCCTCTCCATAAGTTTGAAAGGTAATTTCTTCTTGTTCATTTAATTCATGATTTCATGAGTTCATTAATTAGTTTATGAAGTGACCTTTTATATCTAAATCATATATTCATTTGCAGCTTGATATGAAATGTGAAGTGTTTGTCTGAATTCAATCTCTGCCATAGTGTTGTCCAATTTTCTGAGAAAGAGGAGACAGTAAGAAAAATTCCACTGAAAATAACTACAGCCACCTAGCAAGACACACATAAGAATTCTACCAATACAATTACAGAGCACTGTTCATATGGAAATATAGACCTAAATTACTGTGCAGAAATATTCATTGGTTATAAACAGACTGAGTCAATAAATTAAATGGACAAAACTACATGTTAATTTATATATTCATTCCATACCAATCAAATTACCAAAGGATTTCTTTATAGAACTAGAAAAAATAACAAAAGAAATTTGCCTACAGCCATAAAAAGTAAAGTTTAAGAAAGTCAATAAGGGAGGGAAAGTGGGTAGAAAGGTAGCAGTATCAGATCTCAAACTATATACAAAGAAATAATTAATACATCAATTTGGTACTGGTCAAAAAAAATAGAGCAGCTTAGAAGTGGAATAGAATAGGTACGTATCATTCAAAAATAAATGAACTTAGTAGTATTGTGTACAATAAACCCAAAGACCTCAATTATCAGAGTAAGTACTTGCTATTGGACATAGGTTAATTTTTTCAAGAAATTTAAAAATGAAACAAGAAGAAAGTGGAATAATATTTTCATGGAGTTTCCTGTTGCATGGTGAAGGGTGGCTTTTTATTGTTGTTCATTTGTTTTGTCTTTGTTTTAGGGTCAGAGAGATGAATATGTATCTCATCAAAAGGGAAAAGATCCAGAGTGGTGGGAGAAATAGAAGAAGAAAGCAGGAAAGAGAAAGGGGAAGAGAGAATATGATTGATGTGTCAAGATCCATGAGGAAGGGAAAGGGAATGAGAATAAAGACAGAGATAAAAGAGTTGACTCTGGAAAATGAGAACTTTTAAGGGAAAGTCTTGAGGAATAGAAATAAAGACAGGCAAAACTATAATATAGTTTTGGAAGAGAACATGGAAGAGAAAAGTAAAGGAATTCTTATCAGGTGACCCTAAGGAAATTTTAATTGGTTCCAAGTATTTCCAAAGTAGTAAAGGGAACTGCCTTCAAAGTGCCATAATCTTTCTACACACTAAGATTATTTAAGAGTTCAAAAAACTAGAGTGCCAATCACATATCCAGGGAATAAATATCTATCAAACCCAGAGAATCACATTTGGTTATATTTACTTGACCCTTTTTATTTAGTGGTACTTTATTATCTGCAGAGTCAGCTTACAGTGAAACCATAGAAGTTAGCATTTAAATTCCAGCACAGTCAGAACAGACACAGAACCTGGCAGTTTCCATAGAGATTGGAAGAGGAAGATGCAAGTACGAATAAAAAAAAAACCACTGTTAGCTACATTGAAACTTTAGTGTATCTAGATATTAGCTATTTATCTTGAGTCTCATTGGATTAATACATTCAGAACAAAACTGGTCTGGTGCCAGATCCTGTCTCCTCTTGTCTCATTTCTTTTCATTTCCTTTTTTCTTTTTTTCCTCTTCTCCTTTTATATGTTCTCCCCTCAGCAATTTCAAGCTATCACTTTAAGCAGATGGCAAGAGCCAGAAATTTTTTCTCAGGCTCTAAACCTTCATTTCTACCTACCTTCAACACATTCCCACCTGAATGTTCTTCTAATACTTCAAATTTAACATGTTTAACACATATTTCTTTTCCACAAAAAATTGTTCCTCTTTATGACTTTATTATTTTTCCAATGACAGCTCCATTTACCCAATTTTCTCTTTTCAAAAACTTGCTATTATCTCTTAACTATCAAATAAATTTGCTGCCTTGTCCTACCTCCATATCTCTTGCATCTGGTTCTCCCTCTATTTCCAGGCCATCCTGGATATAGATATTACTATCTATTTTAGAGTACTAGCAAGAGTCTTTCTACAAGTCTTCTGTCTTTTGATACTTCCTCTCTCCTTCCATAAACCATCCTTTTCAGTTTAATTTTCCTCATTTATAGATTTGAGAGAATAGGGAAATGCTATAGATGTAGTATGTTGTTCAATTGTTTCAGTCAAGGCTGACTCTTTGTAACCCCATCTGGGGTCTTCTTGGAAAAGATACTTCAGTGGTTTTTCTTCTCCAGCTCATTTTACAGTTGAGGAAACTGAGACAAGAGCTAAATGACTTGCCTAGGGTCACACAGCTAGTAAGTGTCTGAGATCATATTTAAACTGAGGATGATGAGTCTTCTTGACTTGAGACCCAATACTCTGGCCACTTTGCCCGACAGCTAACCCACAGTATACCTGGATTTTAGTGAGGTATTTTAGAAAATCAGTTGTATACAAAATGGAAACATGTATACTGAATGACAATTCATTTAGATGTATTGTAATTGGTATAATCCCTGAGTCCAAAGAAATAGTGATGCCAGTGTGATAGAAGTTTCTGATGGACTGCCCCTAGCTCAGCTATGTTCAACATTTTTATTGAATAACTGGATGGAAGCAAAGATGGTATGCTTATTAAATTTGGAAATGATAGCTATGAAACAGTTAAATTGTTGAATTATAGAGTCAGATCCAAAATGAGCTCATTAAATTAAAATGATGGGCCAGTTCTAGTAGTGTGAATATCAATAGTGAAAATATAATATACTACACTTATGTTTAAGATATCAACTCACACAAGTGATGGTTCCCAATTGTTGGAACTATTAGAAACTGGTTAATCATAGAATTTCAATTCTAGAAGAGACCTCAACTGATCATCTATTCCAATTCACATGTAGTCAAGAATCTCCTAACATCTCCAGCAGATGATCATCCCGCCTTTGTTTGAAGCACTCTAGTGAGAGGTAATTGACACTTTTGAAGTAATCAAAATAACTTTGAAATACTTCTGATCATTAGTAAGTATTTTCTTATATCTGTGACCTGTTACTCAAAGCTATTTGTATAAGATTCTCCTCATTGGTCAAGATTGCATCCAATGTTCCATGCATGCATCAGGGCAGAATTGGTAATAATATGGGAAAGGAGTGATCTTGTTCTTTTGGCTTTTAGCTTTGAGAAAGAAGATACTATTGCACATTCTATTCAAGAAGAAGTCCTTGGAGAGAAAGATTCTAGGAAGATGATAATATGTAGAGGAGGTGACATCTTGATCACAGCCCCATCACAAGCTTACCATAATAGAGACTACAGGGAATTTCTGACAAAGTGAGAAATGGGACACTATCTAGCTCTCACTGGGAGATCTCATTTACTCTGTATATTATTTGATATATATATTCACATCTACATAACTTTTGTGATTTCTGTTCACCATCAGATTGGATAAATAGATTTATGAGATATTCGATGTGTATGACCTTTTGTGTAACTTAAATTTGGTGAGAAGGGAGTTAAGCCTTGGAAATATATAGCTTGGGATACTCTGCCTCCAAACAGGGATAATGATCAGAAGCCCAATTAACATAACAATTATTTCCCTTAGACATGTAGTTCTTAAATTTTTTGGTGTCAGGATCCCATGGCAGACATGTTGCACACACATTTTATATATCAAAACTAATTTGGTTTCTCTTCAACTTCCATCCATTATCTCCAGTTCTGTCTTCTAGAGCCAAACAAAAAAATATCTAATCTCTCCTGTTTATGTAAATTCTTCAAATACTTGTGCCCCTAAATGTCTTTTTAGGATGTAGAGAAACACATACACAAACCCTAGTTCTTTCAACTGATATTCATATAACAATCTCTAGATTTTTTTTTCTTCATGTTCTTTCTAAAATGTAGCACTCAAAACTGAACTCAATAATGCTGATGTAATTTAACTAGGTTAGAGTACAGAAGAAATAACACCTCTCTTCTTCTGGACATTAAGCCTTTATTGCTGCCCAAATTCTCATTGATCTTTTTTTTGCTTGTCATATTGCACAGTTGATTCATATTTAGTTGATCTACAAGAACCCCTAGACCTTTACAAACAAGTTTCTGTACAGCCACATGTCTCCTATCTTGTGTATGAAGATGAATGTTTCAACTTAAACAGTAGACCACTTGTCAGAGGAAATATTGCAAAAGGAATTTCTGTTTGAATGTGGGTTGACCTCTGAGGGTCTTGTGAACGTTGAGACTCTGGTTTCATGCTGTTCCTCTGCTCAGATCATTTTAATGGCTTCCTATTATCTAGCAAGTAAAAGTCGGGTCTTATTTACATGATACTCAAGACCTACAATCAAGAACTAATGAATTTCCAGCCTTATCTTATTCTGTTCCCCTCCTTATACTTTATGCTTAAGCCAAGCAAGACTATTTGTCATCTTCCACTTATGTACCTCGGTTAATGCTATTAATTATTGCTAGTATACCACCTCTATCTGTTGAAATCACATTCATCCTTTAAATCCCAACTCAAATTATACTTTCTCAATAAATCTTTCTATCACCTCTTTCCCAGGCAGAAATTATTTTTCTTTTCTGGCATTTTGTTTAACAGTCTTATTAAGATTGTGTACCAATCTTATATTCTTATTATGTACATTATTCATTTTAATATTACATTTATTTGTGTACCAATCTTACATTCTTATTGTGTACACTATTCATTTTAATATTACATTTATTTGTGTATATGTCATATCCACCTGTTAAATCACAATGTCAAGAAACTAAAAGTCTTTGTACAAAGGCCCTTCTTCTGAAAGAAAGAATAAGTAATTGGTTACAGCCTAAGAATGTTTATCGGATGGAATTTAGATGGTTTAATTGACATGAATTCTTAGAATTTTGTGGATGGAAATTTCCTAACAAAAAAAAATAACAATAAGATGGGAGCTATACTGATTAACTTAATGAAAATAAACTGGAAATGTTAAACGAAATTGTGGGAGCTGTAAAATTAGGCTAGGTAGTCATAATAGAGGATTTCAGTTTTGTGTAGAAGGAATGCTTGAATGGGGTGAGAATATAAAATAAATGACTACTGGATAATTTTATCTTTGATAAGATAAATGACTACTCTGAGAACAAGCAATTTTAAAATCTATAATGATATATGTTATGGAATTGTGTCATGGGTAAAGACCAAGTACTCAAATAAAATAAAAATATTTTATGGATAACTGGCAAAATGAAAGAATGGAATATTAGGTCCTGGAGGGCAAGAATTTTGTCATTTTTTTACCTTGTAGCCCTACTACCTAGCACAGTAATTTGCACATGGTAGATATTGAATAAATGGCTGTTGAACGGAATTTTAAAGGGTCTTTATAAAGAAAAAGGCTTTAAAATGCCAAAAAAAAAAAAAATACTGCCCAAATAGGAAGAACAGGTTAGATGCAAATTAGGAATTTTAGAGATCAAAGAGTGTTTGAAGACTACCCTCAAGCAAGGAACTCAAACACCAATAGTCAAAAAACCACTTTAAATAGATAAAAATCCCTGAAATAAGCAATAGAATATACTTGATGGTGATATTTCATAGACACACTCAGAAATGAAATGATAATAGAGGGAATAAATTAATAAGTTAATTTACTACTAAATAATTGATTAATTCCTTGCTTTATCATTTACTAAAGAATATTAAGATTCTCTATGTATATTCTGCTCTTTTGCTCTTAAATGTATTTTTGAAGCAGGTGATCAGAAATGTCATGTCTTACCAGGACATTGGGATGAAAAATTGTGATGTACTGTTATTTCCTCAAAAATTGGTTGGAATGGGGGCAGTTAGGTGGCTAAGTGGATAGAGTACCAGCCCTGAAGTCAGGAGGACCTGAGTTCAAAT